>CANTUT010002058.1:0-44941 GCA_947687605.1 Reutealis trisperma
ATACCCATCCTAGGTCAACCTTAGGATCTATACCTAAAATCTGAATTAGGTATCTTTTTTAATCATACCCATCCTAGGATAGACTTAAGATTCATATATTAAATCTAAATTAGGTATCTCTTTTAATTAAAACATCTTAGGATAACCTTAGGATCATTTCACCTATAAATATTTAGTAACGATCGCCTAGGCATCCCTATGGTTCTTTTACACCACTTTTATTCAAAACCCACCATTTTCACCCAAACATGTCTAGATGTTGACTTAGGCATCAATTTGGTTCATTCTACCATCCCTCATCCCAGGGTTTACTATTATCAGAATCACCTTTTAGACAAATCCAATCTCGATAAGAAGACAACTACGAACCCTCAAATTTGCACCCTTAAGATCCGACCACAGTTTGACACTTGCTAAGATTAGTGCATTACACAAAGCCCATATGGCAGTTCCGTTAGCTGGTTAGCAAGTAGGGTCAAGGGTGCAGTGCCCAGTTGAAAAATAATTTCCTAAATCTTTTAACTCTGAAAAACCAGCACTCAATTATGAACCTGTACAATCAAACTGGGCCCAAATTGGATCAAAAACGGATGAGAATGGGCCAAAAAATGAGGTGTAATTATAGCGGGTGCTATGGTTACCGTAGAATGCTTTACAGTTACTCCAGCCTCTGAAGAGTTGCTGCAATGCATTTTCCCTAAATCCCACACTAAAAATTCACTCTTTTAAGCTTCTCAACTCCCCTTATAAATACCTAGCACCTCCTAATAACTTCCAAACATAATAAAATGTTTCTATACTCTCCCTAAAGCTTTCTAAACCCTATTCCTAAGCTTTCCAATCATCAAAACCCTCTTTCTAAACCTCCAAATCTCTAAAACCTCATTCCAAAACCTCCTTCATCATATAAAACCTTATTCATAAGCTTCCTTATCATCTCAAAAACCCTATTCATAAGCCTCCTAATCACCTCAAACCCTATTCCTAAGCATCCTAATCAAGAAAAGGTTCAATTCAAGTTATTTCTTTCAAAGGGAATTCATAATACTCAAGCAAAGGTGTGATCCAATTCCCTCTAAGAAGAGTTCACACTATTCAAGAGTTCTTCTTACAAATGGAGTTCTCCTGCTATCCCTATGGAATGGTGGAACTTAGATCCTGCACAAAGCTCGCTCCTTATGTTCCTTGCAGCCGAAAGCCAAAGGTAAAAGTTATTTTCTTTTCCTTTTTCAATTCTAATTTCAAGATCTAAATCTAAAAAGATCTAATTTTTGCTAATTAAAATTTGAGCTAATTAACAAATCTCTAAGCCCTTAAAATCAATAAAAGCATGATAACAAAGCCTATGACTCAAAAACCCCTCCTTCGCAAGAAGGAAGAACTGTGTGGGGTTTGATTCCCATTCAAAGGGATATATAGGCTTGCCATCTCTAAGGCATTCAACTCTGCTAAAATTAACAACTTCTTCTATCTATCATGTTCTTCACATAGTTTAGGGTCAAAATTGCTTTTCCCAAAATAAAAGTTGAAACTTTAATTACTTTATGATTGTTTTATTACTTTTTTTTCTTACTTTAGTTGTTTAGATTATATTTGTGGAATGTGTGCTTTTCCTACAAAAAAGATCCCTTGATTTTTATATTTTGACTTATAATAATTTCAAGTAGTTTTCCTTTATTTTATTTCTTTTTTTTTTTTTGCATTTTGTAATTGTCACTTTTTAACATTTGCCATGCATGCATGAATAATATTTGTTTCATGCATCATATTATGTTTATTCATGCATACATAATAATTTCTTTTTTTTACAAAAGCTATTTTGTATTTAAGCCAGACTAATTTTTTGTATTGTTTTAACCAAAACCTAGTCCCTGAGCCCTCTTTAGTCATTCAAGGACTAGTGTTTTTCCTTGGGATAAATGGTATAACAATTTACAAAATATAATTTTCTGAACTCATAGTAGGTTCCAATCATAATGTTTCTCCTAAATAAGTATTTTCAATTCCTCTTTAGTGGATCGAACCAGTGCTCGGGCAAGGCCTTATAGGGTTAGACAAGAATAATCAGAGAGTGACTGAAGTGATTAGCTTTACTAGGCAAACTTTTAGGTTTAGCTTAGGCTTTGATTATAAAAACATTATGTGATGAGCTAGATCATTTGGATATGAATGGGAGGTTTTTCAAGGAAAATGAAACCCATCTCTACTATGGTTTCCTTAAGCTGGTCATATTCAAAGGTAAGAGGATTCCTAGGTTAGAAATCTTTGAAGATGTGATGTTCCTAGTTCAACCTAAAAAAAAAATAGAAGTGGGTCAAGAGAAGGAACCTACAGTGGGTATTGTAGAAGAAGACCTAATAAATGGCATCAAGGAATTGTTCCATACTAAAGGCTTGAGAACTAAGCCGAAGAACTTTGATAAGGCAATAAAAAATGTAACTGACATTGAATAGATTATCAAAAACATCGATTGTTAGTTTTTGATGAAATTAAATTTGATTTTGCTTACTTGTTTGATGTTTTTCCTGACGAGAGCATTAATAAAATAGATTTGTACATGTGAATTCATAACATTAATGTATCTAATTTATCTGAATTTAATCTAAGCATTTTTGAAAAACATAAACTATTGTAATTTGGTCCTAAAATTTTAAATGGTTGTAGGGAGAGATTGAGAGACCTACTCATTACAAAATAAAAGGCTTTAGCTTGGAGTTATGCAGAGATGCCTGGATAGACAAATTAATTATTAAGCACACCATTCTATTTTATATCTAAATGCAAGATCAATGAAGGAAAAACTTCAATGGTTTAGACCAGAATGGGCTACTTCAAGTAAAGAAGAGGTCACCAAGCATATAGATATGGGATTTTTAGAAGTAGTAGACTATTTTAAATGATTAGCCAACATCATGGCAGTTCCAAAGATGGATAGGAGAGTTAGAATGTGTGTCGACTTGAAGAACTTAAACAAGGCTTCACTAAAGGATGATTTTCCTTTACCTAATATCAATGTCCTCATAGACAATGCAACAATTAGGGAGTAAAAGCACATATAAAACCTCTAGTCCTAAAAGGACTCAAAAGGTTTCACAACACTCTAGAGCTAAGCCTCCAAAAGCAAACCATGCATTTATATATCATCAGAGGCATGCTAAAAAACACACAAAACCACAACACCACACTTGTTCTTATATGCATTATAGAAATATTATGAGTAGGCCACAATTTTATGGCAAAATGGCGAAGCCCAAAAAGATCTTTAAGTCAAAGGTTAAATGCTATTTTTGTATGAAAGATGGCCACATTAATGTGTTTTTTTGTAACAACCCACACCCACCCTAGGAATTTTTGTGATAAATTGCTTGAATTAGAATCTATAAGGTTAAGTGTGTGCTTGTGTGAATGTTTGTGATCTAAGTGATTGATGAGTATGTGGCTTATTAAATTAATTTTAATATGCATAATATGTGTTGCTATTGTGAAATAAATGACTTACGTGAAGTGCATTTGCATAAAAGAATTTATTTTAAATAAAATGAATTTTCATGCATAAAACAATTTTTAAGCATAAAATAATTTTATGGGTATTTTTAAAATATTTTTAAATAAATATTTTGAGGGAAATATTCCAGAATTAAAAAAGAAAAATATTATTTTTATTTCTAAACACTTCAGCTGAAAATTTTAAAGAAAAAGGCCTAATACCCAAAAGCCCACTGCATAAAAATGCTCCTAACTTATTTCATTAAGGGTAATAGTGGAAATTCCACTTCAACCCTAATATATATTCAAATTTTCAGCCAACAAGGGTTTTCCAGCAGCCACTCCCTCATTCTTTCTGTATTCTAGCAGAAAAACCTCTCAAAATAATTCTCCCTACCAAAATATCGAAAACACCTTGCAGTTTCGCGATTTCATGACAGTAATCGTAAGTTTTTAATCTCTTTCAATTTCCAAACTGTTTTCTATGAAATAAATTATGGGAAAATTATCTTGAACTGTTTGATTACTGATTTCTACAGATTCAATTATGTTTGAGTGACTTTTTGGGAGAGAAAATTTATTTTCTACCGAAAACACAATTCTTTCCGCAAGATTTCTCCAAAGGTGAATTCTATAACTTAAAATCACAATTTTATTGCATAGACATTATAAGGGGGTGCATGATTTGTGTTTATTTGCATTCTAAACTGATTTTTGATTTGTTTTGATGAAAAATATTGCATGAAATAATATTTCTGTGATGACCGAAAAGTTTCAAAAAACAAAGGAATTCAAGATTTTCGTGTTAGGATTTGGAAATTGGAAAATTCTATTCTTTCATGAATACATGGCTGCCGATTTGTGTGAATTGATGTTCTAATATGATATTTGTTTTGTTTAGATGAAAAATAATGATTTGAATCATGTGTCTGCTTATCACTGAAATAAACGAAATGCATGAAAAGCGCGAAAACTCATGATTTTTCACCTAAGCCTTTGAACTTGGAATTTTTTTGTATAAACCTTACCTATGGCTGCTGATTTGTGAGATAATGTGTTCTAAACTAATATTTTCAATGATAGAATGAAAAATAATGGCTTAAACAACCTGTTTGCATATTTCTGAAATGATCGGAAAATACCGAAAACAAGAAAACTCATGTTTTGTGCACCGTAATGCAAAAGATTGAATTTTTATATATCGATGGCACCAATAATGGCCGATTCTTATGGATTTGAGTTCTAAAATGATTTTTGTTATGTTTACATGAAAAATCTTGGTTTAAACCATGTTTTTACATATTTCTGAAATAGACGAAAAAACACAAAAAGAAGAGGAATTAGGTTTTCACCTTAAAGATGCATTCGGCCTGCATGAACAATTGTGTCTAAATGTTTATAAATTTTATGTGGTGTGTATTGGTGATTGTTGACATGTATGTATGTATAATAAATGATGAAACTACATGTTAGTTGAAGGTATGATCCTAGATAAGCTTAAATGTGTTTTGGTATACTTAAGGTATTTTAATATCATATTATGGTTAGAATGCAAATGTGATTGAGGAATTAGGAACTAGTTGTCATGATGACTTGATGATAAATATATGGTTATGAGTTAATGAAGTGAAAGAGATCATAAGAGTTAAGCATGACGTTTGAAGGATTAATTATTAAGCTGACATGTATGAAAGTGTAAAGTGAATTAAGATGATTGATACGTGAATTGATATTGGGATAATGATAATGTGATGACCTTAAAAAGGTATTGATATGATTGCAATGTGTTTTCATGTGAGCCTACAATGCCTAAGTATGCAAGACTTTTAAGTCAACGTGATATGTGCAAGTGATGAGTACACCTTTGAGTGAACTCTAATATGTATGCTATATGTGTATGGGTAGTTATGGGATAGGAACATCATGAGTAAATAAATACTAAGTACTAAAATCAAATATTATGTTAGAGTTTGAGAAGCCTTAGAAGTGCAAAGAGGATTACTAGTACTAGGAGCAAAGGAACCCTAAGGTGAGTAAACACTATGTTCACCAGTGTGAGTAAACCCAATGCTTTTGTTTCAAGTGTAAGTAAACGAAATGTTCATGTTACAAAAGTGAACAACATCATGTTGTGTTATGTGATATGTGATGTGAACCTTTGTGATCTTTGAAATCCAAGTTCTTTCCATTTTTATTTTATTATATGATTTCTTTGTCAAGCTTGGGTTGCCAAAGGACATTTGGTCCAAAACTATTTTGTTTATCCAATGAGAACCTTTTTCTGAATGGCACCCTACCTTGTATTCTTTATGGAGCTACACTTTTATTGTATTATTGTTGTAAGCCAAACTACTATTGTTATTGAAATACATGTTATTGTCGCCATATGTGATATTGTTAATTGTGTTTACCAATAGCTCTAGCTATGGTACCTTTACCCTTTATGCAGAATCCTCGTGCCGATGCGGGTAATCATCGGAACCTGTACACATGGTCTTAACTCGATGGATAGGGGTAGTGTATCCACCTCAGCTAGAAGGGGCAGTTCTAGCCATGGAGCCTGATCAGCTTCACACTTTATAAGTGATGGGAGTTGGAATTTGGCAAAGGCCACCTCTCCTCGATGTGTTTTGAGTGGATTGAGTAGTGTCTCCACTCTATAAGTGTTATAAGTGCGATTTCTGCAAACTTGCTAAATTGAACCTTGCTTAAATTGCAACCTGATTCATGAGTTATAAACCATGAACTATGTGTATAAGCTATGTGTTTCCTTTCAAAGGAATATGTGATAATGTATGAGCCTTTTTGTTTACTCATTGAGGTCATCTATCTCACCCCTTTTCCTTGTGTGGTTCCAGGTGAGCAAATGTGAGGAGGCAAGGTGATGGCTCAAGCATCCTACTTCGCTTGGGGAATTCCTTGTCTGAGTTATCAATAATACTATATTATGAAGTCTTGTCTTTAGATGCTCCGGGAATGTTAATTGATACTTATAGAGATTTATATTATTTTCCTTATGGAATTTATATGTAATGATTTACTTTAAGTCTTCCGCAAATTATGGTATTTATCTAAATGTTTTAAATGAGTTAATGAAAGAGGTTCGATAAGATCCTAGGCATGATTTGTTGTATGTTAATAGGTTCTACGGGCGTGGGTGACCTTATGTCTCCCCATGTTCTAGGACCATCGTATCTTATAAGGTTGGGATGTGACAAAGGTGGTATCAGAGCCGTAGTTTTTAAAAGTCTAGTTTAAGCTTGTTTATGTGAGTTGCTTAAGTGAAATCCTAGAGCGTAGGAATTTTCCTGTGATGTCACTTGTAGTCTATCGCTAGCATAGGTTCGCAAAATCCTAGTAGACTAGTAATCCTTGTTATTGTTTGCTTGCCTTACGATTCTTCTGACAGATGACCAAGAAGATTACGCCTACTCGAGGACTGCGACCTAGAGCACCCCGTGTGACTTGTAAAAGGACTTGGCCAGATATGCTCGAGAAAGTTGTAACTGTGATTCGCCCCATGAGAGAGAAGACCCCTGATGAAGAAGAGGACCCCGAGGAGCGCTTAGATCCTGATTAGGTATATAGTAAGGTTCAGAAATTAGAGGATAACTGTTCGTACTTGAAAGAGGAAAACTGACACCTTAAGGAAATGATTCAAGCATTAAGAGAGGATATGGAGCAGCTCAGGTCAGGGATTGTCCAGCATAGAGGGGACTACTCGCCAGTGAGGTCTGCATCTTCAGCTAATCGCCGTCAAGATAGAGATCTTCTTTGTTATTGATGTGGCAGTAGTGGCCATGTCGCTCTTGATTGCTCGGGAGGTGGACATGATAATTAGGTTGAGTAGGCATGATGATTGACGTAACAGCATAGCACCTTATATGATATGAATGATTTTTCCTTGATTGCCTAGTTACCTAGGATGAGATGATTTCCTTCATTATCATGCTATAGTGTGATATTATGAGATATGCTATATGATTATGATATGTGATATGTGCAACTATGTGATATGTGATTTGTATATAACATGTGCTTAGTGATGTGACATGATAAATGCATGATAATGTGTGCTAGGATAAAGGGGAGGTTAAATGGGTTAGGATAGGGGATTAGTACTAAATTCCCTTACTATGATAGACAGAATGCCTCCCAAGAAGAAGGTTTGTACAGTCACCCAATCTGTTAGGGCTAACGATGATGTTATATCAGACACCGCATCAAATGCTACCTCAGTACTGATACGGTTAAGAGAAAGATCCAACTCGAGGGCACCGACCGAGGGCTCTAGTGAGCAAGCGACTTCGCAAGAAGTGCACGCCATGCGTGAAGCAATGAGAGATTTGCGCAAGGAACTGGACGAGCTACGAGCTCAAAGGCAGGAAGCACCGCCGACTTAAGAAAGGAATGGAGTTGCGCCACCTGCGGTGGTGACATCTGCTCGAAGAGAGAGGAAATGACTACCTGATAAGGGAATGACCGTGGCAGAATTTAAGAAGCTGTAACCACCTACTTTTTATGGTGAGAAGGGAGATGACCCTCATTAATTTTTGGATAAGATGGATAAGCTAGTCCATCGTTTATCTTGCTCAGATGCCCGAGTGATTGAGTTGGTAGGACTCCAACTCAAGAAAGAAGCTTGGTACTGGTATGAGAGGAATATCGAGGAATGACTTTATGGCGCTAACCCACCTAAATGGGCAGAATTTAAGCAAGAAGTAATGGATCAGTTCTTGCCAGAAGGAGAAAGGCAAGATAGGGCATTACAGTTCGAACAACTGAAGCAAAGACTAGGAATGTCTGTGTCAGATTATGCTAAGGAGTTTAACCGACTTAGTCATTACGCTGTCAACATTGTCCCCTACTGAAGCAAGTCACGTCAATCATTTCCTTAGAGGACTAATTATGCCTCTATTCAATTCACTAGCTACAACCGAGTTTCTGACCTTAGCCAAGCTCATAAACAAGTCCAAGGTCATGGAAAAGAGATACAAGGTGGAGAGAGTCGAACGAGCTGAACGAGACTAGAAGGGAAGGCATAAGAACAAAGGTCATAAAGGATAGCATGGAAATGGAGGGGTGCAAAGGAAGGAGTTTCCATCATCTGGACCATGAAATGGTCAAACTAGGCAAGAGATCCCCACATGTGGCAAATGTGGAAGGAAACATCCTAAAGTCTGCCGAAAAGATACTAGCGCTTGCCTTAAGTGTGGGCAAATGGGGCACTTCATAAAGGACTGCCCTCAGATGAGGAGCCAAGGGAATGGGACCATGGTATGACCACAACCCAAGCTCTTCCAAACACAAGGACAAGGAGTCAAGGATAAAGGACCAACGGTTGGGAATGCACCGACGACAGAGAATAAGGGCAAGGGTCGAGTCTTCACGTTAAATCCACAAGAGGCTCGCGATTCGCACACGGCCATCATAGGTATCATCCCCATCCAAAGTTCTAGCACAAAATGTTTAATTGACTCTGGTGCTACCCACTCATTTATGTCGCCTTGTTTTGCTAAGTATTTGGGTATAAATAAGGAATTGATGAGTGAACCGTTAGTAATAGCAACTCCTTTAAGGGAAGTAATGGAAGTGAAGTATGAGTATAAGGGATGTGATGTAGACATTAATGGACAAACACTTTTGGTAGTATTGCTAGAATTAGACGTACTAGAATTTGATGTGATATTAAGGATGGACTGGTTGTATGAGCATGGAGCTCGTATCGACTGTAGGAAGAAACTTGTCAAGTTTTGAACTGGAGATGGGAAGGAGTTCATGTACCAAGGAGATAGGAATGAGAATCCTTTGAACTTGATATTGGCCTTAGGAGCGAGGTGGATGTTAAGGAAAGGATGTCAAACGTATTTAGCCTATGTAGTCGACACCGACAAAGAAATTGCTGTTCGAAACAAGAGCATTCCAATAGTGGAAGAGTTTATGGATGTCTTTCCAGAAGATTTACCTGGATTACCCCCTGATCGTGAGATTGAGTTCAACATCGAATTGCTACCCAGTATGCAACTGATATCGATACCACCATATCGTATGGCACCAATAGAGCTGAAGGTGTTAAAGACGCAATTGCATGAATTGCTCGATAAGGGCTTCATTCAACCAAGCAGTTCCCCATGGGGCACTCCAGTATTGTTCATGAAAAGGAAAGATGGATCATTTCGAATATGCATATACTATCATCAACTTAACAAAGTCACTATAAAGAATAGATACCCGTTGCCAAGGATTGATGATCTTTTTGATCAACTGCAAGGAGCTGGTCACTTCTCCAAGATTGACTTAAGGTCTTGCTATCATCAACTAAAGATTCGAGGAGAAGATATCTGCAAGACTACCTTTCATACTAGATATGGACATTATGAGTTCACGGTTTTGCCATTCGGTTTGATGAATGCTCCTGCTGCTTTCATGGACTTGATGAATCGAGTTTTCAAGCCATTCCTTAACAAGTTTGTGATTGTGTTCATCGATGACATTATGATCTATTTGAAGAATAAAGAGGAACATGAAGAACATCTGAGGATCGTACTACAAACATTACGTGATCATCAACTCTATGTTAAGTTATCTAAGTGTGAATTTTAGATGGAGTCAGTTAACTTTCTTGGACATGTAGTAAGTAAGGAAGGAATTCAAGTTAATCCTAAGAAAGTTGAAGCAGTAGCAAATTGGCTGAGGCCCACAACAGTTTCTGAAATACAAAGTTTCTTGGGCATGGCGGGATATTATCATAGATTTGTGCAGGACTTTTCTAAAATAGCAGCCCCATTGACCAAGTTGACAAGAAAACAAGTTAAGTTTAATTGGGAAGAGTCCTGTGGGAAGAGTTTTCAGAAACTCAAAGAGTGTTTGGTATCGGCACCAGTTTTGACATTACTTGAAGGAGAAGAAGGATTCACGGTCTATTGCGATGCTTCGAGAGTAGGACTTGGGTGCATTTTGATGTAAAGAGGAAAAGTCATCGCCTATGCATCATGACAACTAAAGAGACATGAAGTGAATTACCCTACTCATGATTTAGAATTAGCTGCAGTAGTGTTCGCTCTAAAGATTTAGAGACATTACATGTATGGGACAAAGTGTGAGATTTACACGGATCATAAGAGTCTTCAATATATCTTGAGCCAAAGAGACCTCAATCTAAGACAAAGGAGATGGATCGAACTATTGAAGGATTATGACTGTCAGATTCTCTATCATCCCGGGAAGGCAAATGTAGTGGCAGATGCCTTGAGTCGAAAGTCGATGGGAAGCCTAGCCCATGTGGATGTGAGAAAAAGGCCAATTGTGAAGGAGCTAAAGGAATTGTTTAATCAAGGATTGAGACTGGAGATTGGAGGATCAAGAGTTCTATTGGCTCATTTCCAAGTAAGATCTAAGTTAATGGAAGAAATAAGGAATGCGCAAGATAGAGACCCATACTTGGTGAAGTTAAAGGATGAGATGAGAGAAGGAAAGAACCCTGAGTTTGAGATAGTCAATGGAGTTTTAAAATGTAAGAATAGAGTATACATGCCTGATGTGGATGGACTAAAGGAAAGGACATTGAAGGAAGCACATCAGACACCTTACTGCACTCATCCTGGAACTACCAAGATGTACCACGACGTGAACGATGATTATTGGTGGCCTAGATTGAAGAAAGATGTAGCTAAGTTTGTAGCATCCTACCTGACTTGTCAACAAGTCAAGTACGAACATCAACGACCCTTAGGATTGCTATAAGAGATTCAATTACCTGAATGGAAGTGGGAGCGCATCACTATGGACTTCATTGTTGGTTTACCTAGGACCCTCCAAAGGATATGATTCTATATGGGTCATAGTAGATAGATTGACAAAGTCTGCCTATTTCCTAGGAGTTAAGACCATATATTCTGCCGCTCAGTATGCATAGTTATATATAGATGAGATCGTGAAACTACACGGAGTGCCAATTTCCATCATCTCCGATCGAGGAACACAATTCACCTCAAGGTTCTAGCAAAAGTTACAAGAAGCGTTAGGAACACAATTAGATTTTAATACGGCATTTCACCCTCAAACGGATGGCCAGTCTGAAAGAACAATTCAGACACTCGAGGACATGCTAAGGATGTGTGTTTTGGATTTTGGTGGTAGCTGGGATAAGTATTTACCCCTGATGGAATTTGCTTACAACAACAGCTATCATTCGTCCATTGGCATGGCGCCATACGAAGCATTGTATGGAGGAAGTGTCATTCTCCAATTTGTTGGATTGAACTTAGAGACAGGCATATAGAAATGCCCGAATTGCTTAAGGAGACTATGGAAAAAGTACCAATAATTCAAGATAGACTGAAGACGGCATTCAGTCGATAAAAGAGTTACGCGGACCCTAAGCGAAAGGAAGTCCAATTCGTCGTGGGAGATCGCGTGTTCTTAAAGGTTTCGCTAATGAAAGGAGTTATGAGATTTGGCAAGAAAGGAAAGTTATCACCTCGTTTCATAGGTCCTTTCAAAATCTTAGATAAGGTTGGAGAAGTGTCTTATAGACTTGCCCTGCCTCCAACTTTGGCACATATACACCTAGTGTTCCACATTTCCATGTTAAGGAAATATGTGCAGATCCATCGCACGTTCTTTCACCCTCCAGACATTTCGTTAGATGAACAACTATCTTATGAGGAGTCACCAATAGCTATAGTGGATTGATAAGTAAAGAAGTTAAGAAATAAGGAGATACCCATGATTAAGATTCAGTGGTGAAATCATGGGATAGATGAGTGCACTTGGAAAGCGGAGGAGGAAATGCAACAGAAGCAACCTCAACTTTTCAACAGTAACTAGGTAAGGGTTTAAATTCGAGAACAAATTTCTTTAAGGGGGGAAGAATGTAACAACCCATACGCACCCTAGGAATTTTCGTGATAAATTGCTTGAATTAGAATCTATAAGGTTAAGTGTGTGCTTATGTGAATGTTTGTGATCTAAGTGATTGATGAGTATGTGGCATATTAAATTAATTTTAATATGCATAATATGTGTTTCTATTGTGAAATAAATGACTTACATGAAGTGCATTTGCATAAAAGAATTTATTTTAAATAAAATGAATTTTCATGCATAAAACAATTTTTAAGCATAAAATAATTTTATGGGTATGTTTCAAATATTTTTAAATAAATATTTGAGGAAAATATTCCAGAATTAAAAAAGAAAAATATTATTTTTATTTCTAAACACTTCAGCCAAAATTTTTAAAGAAAAAGGCCCAATACCCAAAAGCCCATTACACAAAAATGCTCCTAACTTATTTCATTAAGGGTAATAGTGGAAATTCCACTCCAACCCTAATATATATTCAAATTTTTTGCCAGCAAGGGTTTTCCGGCAGAAAAACCTCTCAAAAAAAATTCTCTCTACTGAAATATCGAAAACACCTTACCGTTTCGCGATTTCATGACTGTAATCGTAAGTTTTTAATCTCTTTCGATTTCTAAACTGTTTTCTATGAAATAAATTATGGGAAAATTATTTTCAACTATTTGATTACTGACTTCTACAGATTCAATTCTGTTTGAGTGAATTTTTGGGAGAGAAAATTTATTTTCTACCGAAAACAAAATTCTTTCCACAAGATTTTCTCCAAAGGTGAATTCTATAACTTAAAATCACAATTTTATTGCATAGACATAAAAAGGGGGGGGGGTGATTTGTGTTTATTTGCATTCTAAACTGATTTTTGATTTGTTTTGATGAAAAATATTACATAAAATAATATTTCTATATATTTTTGTGATGACCGAAAAGTTTCGAAAAATAAAGGAATTCAAGATTTTCATGTTAGGATTTGGAAATTGGAAAATTATATTCTTTCATGAATACATGGCTGCAAATTTGTGTGAATTGATGTTCTAATATGATATTTGTTTTTTTAGATGAAAAATAATGATTTGAATCATGTGTCTGTTTATCGCTGAAATAAACGAAATGCGCGAAAAGTGCAGAAACTTATGATTTTTCACCTAAGCCTTTGAACTTAGAATTTTTTTTGTATAAACCTTACCTATGGCTGCCAATTTGTGAGATAATGTGTTCTAAACTAATATTTTCAATGATTGAATGAAAAATAATGGCTTAAACAACCTGTTTGCATATTTCTGAAATGATCGGAAAATACCAAAACAAGAAAACTCATGTTTTGTGCACTATAATGCAAAAGATTGAATTTTTATATATCAATGGCACCAATAGTGGCCAATTCTTATGGATTTGAGTTCTAAAATGATTTTTTTTATGTTTACATGAAAAATCTTAGTTTAAACCATGTTTTTACATATTTCTGAAATAGACAGAAAAACACGAAAAGAAGAGGAATTGGGTTTTCACCTTAAGATGCATTCGGCCTGCATGAACAATTGTGTCTAAATGTTTATAAATTTTATGTGGTGTGTATTGGTGATTGTTGACATGTATGTTTGTATAATAAATGATGAAATTGCATGTTAGTTGTAGGTATGATCCTAGATAAGCTTAAATGTATTTTGGTATACTTAAGGTACACTTTCATATTATGGTTAGAATGCAAATGTGGTTGAGGAATTTGGAGCTGGATGTCATGATGACTTGATGATAAATATATGGTTATGAGTTAATGAAGTGAAAGAGATCATAAGAGTTAAGCATGACGTTTGAAGGATTAATTATTAAGCTGACATGTATGAAAGTGTAAAGTGAATTAAGATGATTGATACGTGAATTGATATTGGGATAATGATAATGTGATGACCTTAAAAAGGTATTGATATGATTGCAATGTGTTTTCATGTGAGCCTATAATGCCTAAGTATGCAAGACTTTTAAGTCAATGTGATATGTGCAAGTGATGAGTACACCTATGAGTGAACTCTAATGGGTATGCTATATGTGTATGGGTAGTTATGGGATAGGAACATCATGAGTAAATTAATACTAAGTACTAAAATCAAATATTATGTTAGAGTTTGAGGAGCCTTAGAAGTGCAAAGAGGACAACTAGTACTAGGAGCAAAGGAACCCCAAGGTGAGTAAACACTATGTTCACAAGTGTGAGTAAACCCAATGCTTTTGTTTCAAGTGTAAGTAAACGAAATGTTCATGTTACAAAAGTGAACAACATCATGTTGTGTTATGTGATATGTGATGTGAACCTTTGTGATCTTTGAAACCCAAGTTCTTTCCCATTTTTATTTTATTATATGATTTCTTTGTCATAGCTTGGGTTGCAAAGGACATTTGGTCCAAAACTATTTTGCTTATCCAATAAGAACCTTTTTGTGAATGACAGCCTAACTTGTATTCTTTATGGAACTAGCACTTTTCTTGTATTATTGTTGTAAGCCAAACTACTACTGTTATTGAAATACATGTTATTGTCGCCATATGTGATATTGTTAATTGTGTTTACCAATAGCTCTAGCTATGGTACCTTTACCCTTTATTGCAGATTTCCTCGTACCGATGCGGGTAATCATCGAAACCTGTGCGGGTAATCATCGAAACCTGTGCATATGGTCTTTAACCCGATAGATAGAGGTAGTGTATCCACCTCAACTAGAAGGGGTGGTTCTAGCCGTGGAGCTTGATCAGCTTCACACTTTATAATTGATGGGAGTTGGAATTTGGCCAAAGGCCACCTCTCCTCGATGTGTTTAGAGTGGATTGAGTAGTGTCTCCACTCTACAAGTGTTATAAGTTGCGATTTCTGCAAACTTGCTAAATTGAGCCTTACTTAAATTGCAAACTGATTCATGAGTTATAAACCATGAACTATGTGTATAAGCTATGTGTTTCCTTTCAAAGGAATATGTGATAATGTATGAGCCTTTTTTTTTACTCATTGAGATCATCTATCTCACCCCTTTTCCTTGTGTGGTTCCAGGTGAGCAAATGTGAGGTGGCAAGGTGATGGGCTCAAGCATCCTACTTGCTTGGGGGAATTCCTTGTCTGAGTTATCAATAATACTATATTATGAAGTCTTGTCTTTAGATGCTACCGGGAATGTTAATTGATACTTATAGAGATTTATATTATTTTCCTTATGGAAATTTATATGTAACGATTTACTTTAAGTCTTCCGCAAATTATGGGTATTTATCTAATGTTTTAAATGAGTTAATGAGAGAGGTTCGGTAAGATCCTAGGCATGATTTGTTATATGTTAATGGACCTTATGTCTCCCTATGTTCTAGGACCGTCGTATCTCAAAAGGTTGGATGTGAGATTTTTTTTTATGTGAGAAAGGCTCACCTCAAGCTCAAAGATCCTTCCAAGGCTAACCCCTAAGGACTTAAATATATTTAGGGTACTTAAGACAAGATGATTCATTATTTCTTAGAGGTGTATCTCAAATCTACTACCAAGGAGAACAAATGGCATGTAGATAGTGGATGTTCAAGACACAATGACCAGTAATGGAAGCTCTCTCACCAATTTGAAGGAAAATAAAAGGTGGAAACATCACATTTGGTAACAATGCCAAAGTTATGATAGTTGGCATTGGTACCATTGGTAAGAATAATTACTCTTTTATTGAAAATGTTCTTTACTTGATGGCTTACAATTTATTTTGCTTAGTATTAGTCAATTGTGTGATAAAGGTAATAGAGTCACCTTTGACCCTCAAGCATGCATTATCACTACTTTGGTCAATGACAATATAGTGTTTAAGGGTGAAAGGGAAGGTAATACCTATATGATTGACTTAAATGATTTGGCTAACCAAGATATCAAGTGTTTCATTTCTATTAGCAATGAGTCTTGGCTTTGGCATAGAAGACTTAGGTATGCAAGTATGGACCTTTTACAGAGCCTTTGTAAGTATGAGCTTATTAATGGCCTTCCAAAGATTAAATTCTCAAAGGATAAGACATATGGACCTTGCCAAATGGGAAAGCAACACAAGTCATCTTCAAAAGAAAAAAAAATGCTGTAAGTACTTCTAGACCCCTTTAACTTGTTCATATGGACCTGTTTGGACATAGTAGAACTGCTAGTTTGGGTGGAAAGTTATGTGTCTATGTGCTTATTGATGACTACTTTATATTTACTCGGGTTGGCTTCTTAACTTATACGAATGATGCCTTTAATGCATTCAAAAAGTTTTGCAAAAACAGTTCAAAATAGAAAAGGCTATTTACATTTTAAAATAAGAAGTGATCAAGGAAAAGAATTTGAAAATGAACATTTAGAAATTTTTGTATTGAATATAGAATTTCTTATTACATTTTTCCTCTTATAAAATGCCAAAACAAAATGGTGTTGTAGAAAGAAAAAATAGTGCTTTGGTTGAAATGGCTAGAACTATGATTAATAGGTATGATTTACCTACTTATTTTTTTAGTGGAAGCCATTAGTACTTCATGCTATATTTCAAATAGAGTTTTCAAAAGACCCATTTTAAGCAAAACCTTTTATAAGTTATGGAATGGAAGAAAGCCCAAAATTTCATATCTTAGAGTTTTTGGTTATAAGTGCTCTATTTTAAATGCCAAGGATAACCTTGGGAAATTTACTTCTAAAACTGATGAAGGTATCTTTTTAGGCTATTCCACCATAAGTAAAGCTTATAAAGTTTTTAAGCAAAAGTCTATAGTAGTTGAAGAGTCTATGAACATTGTGTTTGATGAATTTATTAAACTTGATCTTGGGAAAGATAGTATTCTTGATGATCATGTAGGTGAATTTAAGAAGCTTGGGATTAATCAAGATGAAATTCAAAAGGAAGTTAAAGACAAAGAAGAAAACTAACAAAATCATAAGGCTCTATCAAATCCATAAGCGGAAAATCCTAAGGAGTGGAGATATACAAAGAATCAACCTAAAGAGCAAATCATTGGTGATCCATCTAAGGGTGTAACTACTAGATCTCAATTTAAAGTCTAGATAATAATCTTGCCTTTGTTAGGTGATTGTTATCCAAGACCAAACCTTAACCAATTTGAGAGAAAAAAAATCAAGGACTTGTTCCTAAACCCTAAGATCATCCAATCATTGGATGTAAATGGATGTATAGAAACAAGTTAGATGAGCATGTTTTCATCATTAAGAATAAGGCTATAATGGTTACTGAAGGGTACAACCAAGAAGAAGGCAGGGACTATGATGAAACTTATGCTCTGGTAGCAAGATTAGAGGCTATTAGGATTTTACTTGCATATGCATGTCACATTAATATTCAAACTTTTCAAAAGGATATTAAAAGTGCCTTTTTAAATGGAATTCATCGAGGATGATAATTTATATTGAGGAACCTATAGTTTTGAACATCATGAACTTCCTAATCATGTTTTTGAATTGACTAAGGCCTTATATGGCTTGAAACAAGCTCTTAGAGTTAATATAAAAGGCTTAGTTCATTTCTTTTGATCAATGATTTTACTAAAGGCAAGCACAACACTATGAACCCTTAATTTTGCACCCTTAAGTATGTGTTTGAACCTTAGAAGCACTTAGCCTTGTTAAAAAAACCTCCAAAAGCTAAAAACTCTCAAAATGGGAAAATCAACATAATAAAAACATGTCTTTTTGACATTTGAACCCCTTTAAATTATCTAAGATTGAGTAATGAATACAAACGCAACTAGAATAGCAAAAAAATGGATGTGAAATGAGTAAGAATGGGTGAAAATGGGCCTCTTGCTATAGAACTGTGTGGCACTACTGCAGATCCCTCTCTAGTTTTGCAAAGAGCTTACAACACTGTTGTAGAGACCTCTGTGGCGTTGCAGAGCCCTATGCTACAACTCCTACAAATTTCACTATTTGCATAATCCTAAATAGAAACTTTTGTGTTTTCCTTTCTCCAATGTTCTCTCTAACCTCTCCACACTCTAAAAGGATCAATTTTGGGAGCTTGAAAGCCTTTGCATTAAGCAAAACCACACTAGTTATAAACCTTTTCTTTTCTTTCACTTTGCATTTGCTCCTTGCATTGCAAAGCAAGTTAGGGGGTTCTCTTTGATTCCTACACGACAAGTTAAAGACTTTCTACCTACCTATTTGAGGTAAGTCTATTGCCTAAAACTCATGTCTACCATTCAAGGCTAGTTGTAGCCACCATCTGTGGTAAGTCGCCACGCCAACTGAGGCTAACCGCTGCCTGCCACCCAAGGTAAGTTGCTATATGATCCAAAGCTAGTCACTACCCACCGTCCGAGGTAAGTTTCTTTCCCTTTTCTTTATTTTATTTATTGTTTGTTTCCCTTCTTGTGATTTATGTTCTAAGTCTCCTTGCCTAATTCTTGATTCACTAGGGTAGTTAATTAGAATCTGACTTAATTAACTCCATTTTGTAATTAATTAGTTAAATCAATCAACTTAACCCTCTTTTAATCAATCAATCAAAACATGATAAAATGGCTAGGCTAAACTAACCTCCTCGCAGAAAGGAAGAACTATATGGGTTTTGATTCTCACTTAAAGGGATATGTAGATATGCTTAGTTTAAGCATCAAATCCAATTAAAACTAACCAACTCTCTCCCCTATTACCTTCTTCACTTGCTTTTATTTTATTTTATTTTTGCTTTGTTATTAGGCTTAGTTTAGGAAATGTGTGACTTCCCTAGAACCTATAAGGGCTAGAGGAGTTAGCCCTAAGTTTGGGATTTTTATTATAACATTAACTTTCTTTTAAACTTTACTTGTGCATTTACTTTATTATTGAATAGATGAGTTGAATGATCACACATATTATAAATTATTCATGGATCTTAGATTGTTCATGAAATACATTTTAAGTCACTCTTATATTGATTGGCCAAAGTTATTTGTTAAAATAAATCAAAAACCTAGTCCTCGAATCCTTTTTGGTTTTAAGGCTAGTCATCTTTTTTCCTTTGAGTAATAATTGGAGTTAAATGGGTTTTTCCTTATATTTTTGCAAATAAAAATAAATTAAGGTGGTGACTCTAAAAAATAATTTGTAAATCTATCAAAGATAAGCCCGAGGGCTTCCTTACGAGTTCTTTCCAAAATGAGCATTTTGATTCCTTTTAGTGGATCCTATTGGTGTTCAGGCAAGGCCTCACAAACACTTTTTATGAAAAAGCAAAATAATAAAACTTTAATTGTTCAAATTTATGTTAATGATATTGTATTTGGTGCTACTAATAAAAATCTTTATGTAGAGTTTGCTAAGTGTACAATTATGAAATTTGAGACGAGCATTATGGGTGAGCTCAAGTTTTTCCTAGGACTACAAATCAAACAATGTAAGGATGGGACTTTCATCAACCAATCTAAGTATTTGGAATGGATGGTTGCAAGAGTAGCAAGAACCTGTGAGCACATCAACTAAACTTGACAAAGATGAAAAGGGTAAGCCTATAGATGAGAAGAAGTATAGAGGTATGATTGGTTCTCTTCTCTATCTTACAACATCTAACCCGATATAATGTATAGTTTTTATTTATATACACATTTTCAGTCTTGCCCTAAAGAATCTCATTTGCATGCAGTTAGATGAATTTTAAAGTATTTACATGGCACATTGCATTTAGTCTTATGATATCCTAGAAACACATCATTTAACATAATTAGTTTTTCAGATGCAAATTATGCTAGTAGTTTATGATAGAAATAGCACTTCTAAAACTTGCCATTTTCTTAGTGAATGTTTAGTTTCTTAGTTTTGCAAAAAACATGTTTTGATTACCTTGTCCACCGCCAAGGCGGAATATGTGGCAGTGGGTTATTGTTGCACTTAAGTTTTTTGGATGAAACAACAACTCAAGAACTATTGTCAAGTGGTTGATCACATTCCCATCAAATGTGACAACATAATGGCATAAATATTTCAAAAAACCCTATCCAATATTCTAGGAGCAAGCATATAGACATTAGGCATCATTTTTTGAGAGATCATATGCAAAATGGTGATGTTGTATTAGAATTTATTGATACAAGAAACCAACCTCTTAATATTTTTACAAAACCCCTAAATGAAGAAGGTTAAATTTCATAAAAAAGGAGATTGGCATGCTTGATAGGAGTTCATTGCCATAAATTTTCAAAATTGCATTGAAGTTTTTCATTTACATTTAAATTTCATGAATTTTATGTTTTCATGTTGTTCATATTTAATATTTTCTTCTCTTATTTAATCTTGAATTGAGGTGACTTATGCTATTTGGTTGCATTTTGGTTGATTTATGATATCTATTATGTGATTGTTTTAATTTCTAATGATTGGATGATATTTTAGTACTTAATATGTATAATTGCATCTATTTTGACCTTGATTTATAGTGCCAATTGTATTGCATAACATTTTCTTTGAAAATTTTCAAAAATTTATGGTTGACTTGTAAATCGAGGTCACTATCTTCATTTCACGGTCATGATATTTTAAAAACTAGCCATTTTGTTTAGCACTGAAGAAACTCACTTATGATTATCAAATAGCAAACACGATTTTTGAAAATTCAAAAAACGCAGTCACTACCAAAGAATCACAGTCGCAATTTAGTTCGCTGGTAGAAGAAAATAACCATTTTAAAATGGCCATATTTACATTTAATTCATTTTTTGACCATTTTCTATCCTTTTTTTGTAAGAAATTGGCCTATAAATAACCTAACTTTCACTTAAAATCACATTCTAACTCTTATTACTTCTCCTACTTGAATTCAAAATATTTTTCAACCTTAAAAATCTCTTTATATACTCCCTTTCTCTCAATTTTTCACACATTTTGTTCTACTCTTCTCATTTTTACATATTTTTTATAGCTTATTCACTTTTCTTTTCATCTAAATATCTTATTCACTCAAAATAGCATCAAGAAAGAGATCTAGAAAAGGAAAAGAGGTTCAAACTTCTTAACAACCCTCTCCTCTTGAACTTATGAACCAAGAAGAGAAACAAAACTACCAAAGAATTCAAGATAAAACCATCCTCTCTTTTAAAATTCCACGCCTAATATGTGTGAAAACCTTAGGCATTGAAGATAGCATTATTGCCTATGTCAAAAACCTACAATGGAGGAAGTTTATTTTTGTTCATGAAGATGATTATGTAGAGCTAAAAAGAGAATTTCTTACCACCTTAATTGTCCACAAAAAGCTTCATCCAACTCATGGGCACTATACCATTGACTTTTGCTTCTTTGGTAAGCCATGTGAACTCTCCCTAAAAGATCTAACTAATATTTTTGGCTTTCAAACTAAAGGTTCTTATACCTTAAATGATTTTGCAATGGAACTAACTCCTTTTGGATCAAAATTTCTATAAAACCAAAATTTGATCCCAAAACTTCCTTGCCCAAACATTCAATACTCTTTCTATTTAGGTGCTCAATAGAATTGTTACCCTCTTTATTAATCCTAGAAGAGATGGCAATGAAAAAGTATCCTAAAAGGACTTATATTTTCTCTTTAGCCTTATCAAAGGAAAAGGCATTCAAACTACTTATTTCCTAGTGGATTAATTCTTTCACCTTTCTTCCACCAAAAAAGGTGCCATTCTTATTTCTTCCTATATTACCAAAATTGCTAAACATATTGGTGCTCTTACTCCTCCTAATAAAGCCCTTCTTTAAAACTGTATTAGGAAATCCCTCATTGACATTCAATACATGATCAATAAGAAGGCATTGAGGGAAAAAGGATGGAAAATATGAATTTGGACAAAAAGGAGTCCAAGAAAGGCTAAGAAAAGGCCTAGGGTGGTGCTTGGAGAAAATAGCAAAGCTAGGGAAGAAGAATCTCAATGAGAACCTCTAGAGAATCTACCTCACCCCCAACCTCCTAGTGCCCCTACTTCTTCATAAGCTTTTTCCAATGTGGATAAGATGTTCTTCAGAATTATGGAGAAACTTAGCCTTTTTGACCTTAGCCTTTTTTACTATATTCATTAAGACACCTATAACATACAAGGCAAAATGGGGTAGCCATAAATGTTTTTTGAAGGATTAGGAATCTAGTGAGGAAAGTGAACAAGATGCGAAGTCTTAGACTTAGGATTTCTCCTTCCTTTCTTGTTTCAACTCTATTTTTACATTCTTTTATTTTTCACTTATGCATTCATTAATTTTGGCATTTTCAATTTAATGATCATATATGTACTTTGATCTTTCAATGAATGCAATTGTACTTTGAAATTGTGTTTTATGTACTTCGATCTTGTTTAATTCAATGAATGCAATTCCTTTAATTTTTGTTTAATTCTTTTTTTATCTTGACAATAGGGGAGAAAGAAAAGAACTTAATTGGAAAATCAATTGAAATTTAATAATTGACTAAGGGGGAGAACTTAAAATTAAAAATTAAACTTAATGTATTAAATTGGCATAAAGAATATTTCATGTTATGTTTTTTGAATCTTGAACACTTAATTCCAATCTTACTTATTATTTGTTATTAAATGAAAAATTGAGAGGGAGCAGCCCTAATTATAATGATATGTAAGTAATTTTATATTTAAGTTAAATTTGATTGTCAAAATTAAAAAAAAAAAAAGGAGATTGTTGACTTAAGTTATTTCAAAACTTAATCAATCTCTACTTAACATTATCTAATATGTGTATTAAGTGTTTATTTCACAGATAAAACATATTAGAAAAGTTGAAAATTCAGAAGGTTGAAAGTTCTCTTAAGTCATGAAACTAGCCTCTAAATTGCGATCAAGATAGAAGAATGGCAACCATGATTGATATCACAATCATGACCCACACCATCGCCACTAACACTAAATTAAAGGCCAAAGCTTCAAAATTTTCCTTAAGATATATAGGAGTTTGCGACCTCAATAATGATCACAACCTAAGGCATGATAAGGAAATTGCAACTATAATTAAGGAGTCGCAATCATGACCTTTATCAAGCACCTCCCGCTCTAATGAATAGTTAAATTACTAATGAGAAAGGGCCATATGTCAACTAGCCATTAGGATTTTTAAAGATTGCAACCACTAAATATCAATATCGAGCTTGAAAAGGTAGTTACATTTGTGAAAAAGGCATCACGACTACTATAATGCTCTGATAGAGCATTTAATGAAAGACTTTATGGCTGTTATGGAAGATTTCTTACCCATACTCTTTGCAACGAAAATGTGGTGGATGAAAGTTATAAATACCCCCTCCAAAGACCCTTATAATGATTTAACAACCTTTACATAAGCCAAACACTTGCAAATTTATTTCTCAAGTCTTAACTCTTTCTTGTATTCATTTGGTTGTTGTAAATGCATTCATTGCTCAAAAGGGTTGAGTGTTAGCCTTCAAAAACACATTATATTGGGTTAAGAGTGAGCCAATAGAAAACTCTTATATGGGTTTGAGTGTGAGCCTAAGGAAAACACTTGTAAGGGTTGTGTGCTAGCCATTAAAACATATTATGAGTTAGGAGTGAGCTTGAAACTCCATTGTAATTATCTATTAATAGTAGAACACCTAATTGAGATTAGGGAGTAGACATTGGGTTTGTTAACACCCAAACCACAATAAAATTCCTTGTGTCTATTTTCTTTTCCTATCTCTTTCCATCTAAATTTTAATTTCCCACCAATTCAACCCTCTTCTTAGTGCATAAGTGCAAATAAAGTCTAATGTTTCTTAGGAAGGATCTAGTATGTCAATTGGTTCATTCCTAGATTGTCTTTAATTTGTGAACTAATATTCAAGTTGTTGAGAAGGAAATATATGGTAAAGTGGAATGAGCAATGCCAAATTACCTTTGAAAAAATCAAGCAGTACTTAGCAAATCCCTCAATACTCAAGCCTCCTCAATTAGGCAGTCTCCTCATTTTGTATCTATCTATAGAAGAAATGGCCTTAGGGGCAATGTTGTCACAAGCATATACGATTGGTGTAATGATATTTCCCTAGTCATACACTTAGCAAATTCTTCACAAAGATGTTCATTAGTAACACCAAATATAATATCATCAACATAAAGTTGAACAAATAAAGTGTCATTTTTGTGCCATTTTACAAAAGTGTTGTGTCAACCTTGCCCTTAACAAAATCATTTTTCAAAAGAAATGTACTTATCCTTTCATGCTAGGCTCTAAGAGCTTGTTTTAAGCCATACAAGGCCTTGGTTAATTTAAAAACATGATTAGGAAGTTCATGATGTTCAACACTGGGGGGTTGCTCAATATAAACTTCCTCCTCAACAAATCCATTTAAAAAAGCACTTTTAACATCCATTTACAAAAGTTTAAAATCCATATGACATTCATAAGTAAGAAAAATGCTAATAGCCTCTAATCTTGCTACTGGAGCATAAGTTTCATCATAATCAATGTCTTCCTCTTAGTTATACCATTTGGCAACCAATCTAACCTTATTCCTAATGATGAAACCATGCTCATCTAACTTATTTCTATAAACCCATTTACATCCAATAATAGGATGATCTTTGGATCTAGGAACAAGTTCCCAAACTTTGTTTCTCTCAAATTGGTTGAGTTCCTCTTACACAGCAATCGCCCAGCTCTCATCATTAAGAGCTCCATCAATGGTTCTTAGCTCAATTTGAGAAACAAAAGCAAAATTATTATCTAATGCTTTAAAATAAGATCGAGTACTTACACCTTTAGATGGATCACTAATGACTTGCTCCTTAGGGTGATTCTTGGGGTATCTCCACTCCTTAGGAAGTTCTTCAACATCTTCCTCTTGTGGATTTGATTGATCCTCATTATCTTGTTGGTTTTCCACTTGGTCTTCAACTTCCTTTAGATTCTCATCTTGATCCAATCTAAGCTTTTCAAATTCACCTACAAGATCATTAAGAACACTACCTTTCCCAAGATCAAGTTTACTAGAGTCATCAAATACAACATTCATAGACTCTTTAATTACCATAGTCTTTTTGTTAAAGACTCTATAAGCTTTACAATTGCTAGAATATCCTTGAAAAATGCCTTCATCAGTTTTAGAAGCAAATTTTCTAAGGTTATCCTTGGTATTTAATATGTAACACTTGCAACCAAAAACTCTTAGATATGAAATCTTGGGCTTTCTTCCATTCCATAATTCATAAGAGGTTTTATTAAAAATGGGTCTCTTAAAAACTCTATTTGAAATGTAACATGAAGTATTAACAGCTTCCCCCTAAAAATAAGTTATTAAACCATACTCATTAAGCATGGTTCTAGCCATTTCAATCAAGGTTCTATTTTTCCTTTCGACAACACCATTTTATTGAGGTGTTCTAGGAGAGAAAAAATTATGCGAAATTCCATGTTCAATGCAAAATTTTTCAAAAAGTTAGTTTTCAAATTCTTTTCCATGATCACTTCTAATTTTGGAAATAAAATAGCCTTTCTTATTTTGAACTCTTTTTGCAAAACTTTTAAATGCATCAAAAGCATCACTCTATGAATCAAGAAACTAACCTAAGTAAATTTAGAGTAGTCATTAACAATCACATAGGCATATATTTTTCCACCTAAACTAGCAACTCTGCTAGGTGTAAACAAATCCATAAGAATAAGTTGAAGGGGTTTAGAAGTACTTACAATATTTTTTGATTTGTATGATGATTTGTGTTGCTTTCCCATTTGACAAGGTCCATATGTCTTGTCCTTTGAGAATTGATCTTTGGAAGTCCTTCAACAAGCTCATCCTTGCAAAGACTATGAAGAAGTTCCCTGTTTGCATGTCTAAGCCTTCTATGCCAAAGCCAAGATTCATTACTAACAGACATGGAACACTTGACATCTTAGTTAGCCAAATCATTTAAGTCAATCATGTAGGTATTGCCCTCCCTTTCACCCTTAAACACTACATTGTCATTAGCTAAAGTGGTGACAATGCATGCTTTAAAGTCAAAGGTGACTTTATTACCCTTATCACATAATTAACTTACTAAGCAATTTAAATTTTAAACCATCAACTAAAAGAACATTTTCAATGAGAGAATGATTGTCCTTACCAATGGTACCAATGCCAACTATCTTACCTTTGGCATTGTTACCAAATGTGATGTTTCCACCTCTCATTTCTTTCAAATTTGTGAAACGGCTTGCATTTCCAGTCATATGTTTTGAACATCCACTATCTACATGCCATTTGTTCTCCTTGGTAGTGGATTTGAGACACACCTACAAGAAAAGATTAATCATCTTATTTTAGGTACCCAAATATATTTAGGTCCTTATGGGGTTAACCTTAGAAGGGTCCTCAAGCTTAAGTTGAGCCTTCCTTATATAACAAAATGCATTTATATGACCATCTTTCATACAATAATGGCATTTGAGTTTTGACTTGAAGGTTTTCTTAGCCATTTTGTTAAAAAATTTTGGTCTTTTCATAGCATTATAACATGAATGCATATAAGAACAAGTATTGTGTTTTGATTATGGATGTCTTTGAGCATACCTCTTTTGATACATGAACGCATGGTTAATTCTTTAAGGCTTAGCTCTTAAGTTTAGTGTAACCTTTTGAGTCGTTTTAGGACTTGAAGGTTGAGTGTGTGTTTTCACTCCCTTATTAATGTCACATCCCAACTTTTGAGACATGATGGTCCTAGAACATGGGTAGACATAAGGTCACCCATACCCGTAGAACCCGCTTAAACATATGTAAAAATTGCCTAGAATCATACTAAATCTCATACATTAACTTAATAAAACCTTTTATAAAGGAAAAAATTTAAGTTGTGGAAGCTAAAAATATACTTTATTACAATTCATAAGAAAATAATAATAAGACTCTAAGTAAATTCTCCAACATAATATCTTAAAGTAAAATTCCCATAACAACTCCTGGAGCATCTAAGGACTCAACATAGTATGGTATTATTATAACTTTGACAAGGAAATTTTCCAAGCGAAGTAGTTAGCTTGAGCGATCACCTTGCCTCCTCATAATGCTCACCTGGAACCACACAAGAAAAAAAAAAAAGAGTGAGATAGATGATCTCAATGAGTAAACAATATGACTTATACAATAGCATATATCCCTTAGAAGGTTTTATAACTCATAGTTCATAATTTATGATTCACAGTTCATGGCTTGTAATTTAACTAGGTTTATAGAAATTGGCTTATAACCCATAACATATTGAGTGGAGGTTGCTGCCTTGTCTGCTCGTAACATAATATAGAGTGAAGGCTACTGCCTTGTCCACTCGTAACTTAATATAAAGTGAAGGCTGCTGCCTTGCCCACTCATAATATAATATAGAGTGAAGGTTGTTGCCTTGTCCACTCATAACATAATATAGAGTGAAGGCTGCTACTATGTTCGCATATAACTCATGACATGTAAAATGAAGGCTGCTACTATGTTCACACATAACTCATAACATGTAAAGTGAAGTCTGCTACCATGTTCACACATAACTCATAATATAATTCATAACATATATGAGTAACAGTAGCATTGTAGGATATAATCACATGTAACATAATAGCAATATAAGTTTAGCTTATTTAACAAAAGATGAACAATAGTGTAGTTCCAAAAAAATATAAGTTAGGCCAATAATCACAAAGGTATTATCATTGGATAATTAAAATGGTTTTAGACCAACTGTCCTTTGGCAACCCAAGCTTACAAAGAAATCATTAAAATAGAAAAGAACTTGGGTTTCAAGATATCAAAGGTTCACATAATATGATAACTTGTACTTGTAACTTGAACATAATGTTTACTCACACTTGTAGTATGAATACAATGTTTACTCACCTTGTGGTTCCTTTGCTCCTACTACATGTAGCCCTTTTGATCCTCTAAAACTCCTCAAACTCTAACACAATATTTTATTTAATACTTAGTATTTATTTAATCATGATGCTATCCTATCCCATGCACATATAACATTCACATATACTTAGAGCTGCACATATAAGTGCACCTCATTCACTTGCATATAACATGTTGACTTTAAAAGTCTTGTACACTTAGCCCTTATAGGCCTATATGAAACACATTATAATTCATGTCAATAGCTTTCTAAGGTCAACACAATATCATTATCTTAATATCAATTCACTTTAACAATCATCTTAGTACACTTAACACTTCCATAAATGTCAACTTAACCAATGACCTTCCAAGTGTCATGCTTATCTCTTATGACCAATTTATTCAATCAATCTTTTCATCAATTCAAGATCATTAATCCATTATCAAGTCATCATGCAACCTACTTCCATATTATCTAATCACATTCATATATTAATCACAACCTAAGGTTAAGATACCTTAAGTATACCAAATTGTCTCTAACCTTGTCTAGAGTCATTCCTTCAACCAACATGCAATTTAACCATTTATCATTCATACATACATATCAATAATCAACAAAATATGTCCCATAAAAATTATAGACATTGGGATAAGAATCCCAATGTAGGCCAAGTACTCCATTAAATGAAAAACTGAATTTTCTTACTTTTCACACTTTTTGTCTATTACAGTAATATGTAGAAACATGTTTTGAGCTAAGATTTTTCATGTATTTAAAACAAAAAACATTTTAGAACATAAACATGTGGGAATTGGCACATATATAAATCTGTATGCATGAGAATTTTCCAACTTTAGGTGTTAGAGTGAAAACCATAAATCTTTCTTATTTTTGGTACTTTTCAGTCATTACAGTAATATGTAAACAGGTGTTTTAAACCATTATTTTTCATTCAATCACAACAAATATCAGTTTAGAACATCAATACACACCAATCGGTAGCCATGGACAATTCTCATGCATGAAAATTCCAAGTTTAGGGTTTAGAGTGAAAATCATGAGTTTTCTAGCTTTCCGGTGTTTTCTTATCATTACAGTAATATATAAACACATGATGTAAATCATTATTTTTCATCCAAACAAAACAAATATCAATTTAAGATTCCTTCATGCACAATTGGTAGCCATATGTATATATAATTATAGAATTTTCCAACTTTTAAGTTTTAGAACAAAAACCTTGAATTTCCTTATTTTTTGAAACTTTTCAGTCATTATACTAATATGTAGAAATATTATTTAATTCAATATTTTTCATCTAAACACATCAAAAATTAGTTTAGAATAGAATCATGTAAAAATTTCCCCCCTTTTGGTAATGTTTGTGCATGAAATTTTCAAATTTTGAGTTGTAGGATTCACCTTTGAAAAAATCGCATAGAGAGATTGGTGTTTTTGGTAGAAAAATTAACTTTTCTCTCAAGAAATCACCTACACCAAATTTTGTTAGTAAAAATTAGTAAACATTCAATTCAAAATAATTTTTTCATAGTTTATTTCATAGAAATCATATAAGAAATTGAAAGGAAAGAAAAACTTACGAATATGGTCAAGAAATCCAAAAGTTGAAGGTGTTTTTCTGAATTTTGGTAGAGAGAAATATTTTGAGAGAATTTTCCTACCAAAATAATAAAAAATAGAATGCTCGCTACTAGAAATCTATGGCTGGCCAAAATTCTCATTATATATGTAGGGTTTTGGGCAATTTCCAAGATTACCTTTAATGAGCTAGGTTGTGAGGATTTTTTGGTAGTGGGCTTTTAGGTGTTTGGGCTTTTTATTTAATTTAGGGGCTAATTATAGGTAATTAAAATTAAAATATTTTTCTTATTATTTTCTGTAATATTTCCCCCAAAATATTTATTTAAAAATTATTTTAAAATACTCATAAAATTATTTTATGCTTAAAAATTGCCTTTATGATGAAAATTCATTTTATTTAAAATAATTTTTTTATGCTAATACGCTTCATGTAAATCATTTATTTCATAATAATAACTCATATTATGCATATTAAAATTAATTTAACATGCCACATACTCATCAATCACATAGCACATAAATTTCCATAAAGCACACACTTAATCTTAATAGTTCTAAATCAAGCAAATTGGTCATGAAAACTCTTAGGGTGGGTGTGGATTAGAGATAAGTACCTCAATGCTGGAGGTTTGAAGAGTTGTAGCCTTTATGAACATAGTGGGAGAGGATGTAGATGGAGATGAGCTATCAAAACCAAGACCATGTCTCACAAAGGGTGGCCTTTGTGATACAATAAGAGTATCTAAAGCTTCTTTCCCTTTGTGAAATTTTGAGTTTGAGTTTCTTAATTCTTCAACCTTAAATTTCAAAGCATTGTTTTCTTTATATAAAGAATTAAAAGAGGAGGTTTTAAAAGTGATTTTCTCTAATGAGCCTTTTAAACTAACATTGGAGGTTTTCAATATTAAGACAAGTTGTTCTAATTCTTTAAAATTCTCCTCCAACTTAGAATGCTTTTCTTTAAAAAATTTCATTTTTGATTTATACTTTTTGCATTTTAAATTCATAGCTTTAATTAGCTCATCCTCATCATCATCATGCATATTGTCATCAATATCATCACAAGATAGAGAGTGAGAGCTTACCTCATTAGATGAGTCCTCTAAGGCCATGAAACACAGGTTTGCTTCATCACTTGAGGAGTCATCATCCCATGTTGCTTTGAAACCCTTCTTCTTCTCCTTATTCCATTTCTTCTTCTTTTTATTTTTGGGACATTCCATTTTTATATGACCTTCCTTGCCACATTCATAGTAAGTAATGTCATTCTTCTTTTCCTTGGTTGAGTTGGAGTTGTAATTTAATAATGATCTCCTAAAGGCCTCTTTTCTTTCTTTCTTCTCTTGACAATGTCCTTGACCCTTTTTAAGAGCATAGCAAGTTCTTCATCATCATCATCTTCACTTTCCTCCAATTCACTTGAGCTCTCACATTCTTATTTACTTTTGAGGGAGGATTTGAGAGCTAAGGATTTCTTTTTCTCATTCTTTTGATTCTCTTCTTTCTTTATTAATAAAGAAATTTCTTCGGTAAGGAGTTTTCCAATGAGGATGTTGGTAAAAACCTTTCCAAGATCCTTATTAGCTTCTTCTATGCCAGCAATTCTAGCTCTATAGTCTTTTTTTTGGGAGAGTTTTAAGAATCTTGTGATTTATATCCTCCAAGGTGTATATTTTGCCCAATTTCTTCATATTGGTAACAAGGGCTAGAAGCCTATTTGTCATGTCCATGATGCACTCATTGGGTTTCATCTTGAAGAGTTCATAATCAGTTGTGAACAACAAAATCTTTTTAACTTTGACTTGCTTAGTTCCTTCATAGTAGTTTTGTAGAGTATTCAGAATGCTCACCACACTTGAACAATGTTAAACTGTACCACATTCTTCTCTTGAAAGTGCACTAAGTAGAATTGCCATGGCTCTTTTATTTTTCCCATTAGCTTTTCTTTGTGCATCCAGCCATTCTTCTCTAGGAACTAGCTCTTCAACATCATTAACTATTCTTGATGGAGGCTTCCATTCTTTGATTATGCAATCCCATACATCAATGAGATCACTATCAAGATATACCTCCATTCTATATTTCCAATACACATAATCAGTACCATCAAAGTATGGCTTGAAGTGATGCAACCCTTCATTGGCCATTTGATCTTTCTCACACAATTAAGCTAAAAAAAATGAGACCAAAGCTATGATACCACTTGTTTTCCCTTATGCACCAAGAAGGAGATTGAATTGGTAAGAAATTAAGAATTAGATAGAAGGAGATAGAGGAAGAGAATAAACACAATCGATTTTATAGTGGTTCAGGTGTTAACAAGCCCTATGTCCACTCCCCGATCTCATTTGGGTACTCTACTACTAGTTGATACTTATAAAGGAGTTTCAAGCTCACTTTAAACTTACAAAGTGTTTTAATGGCTAACACACAATCTTTACAAGTATTTCCCTTAGGCTCACACTTAAACCTATGCAAAAGTTTTCTATTGGCTCACTCTCAACCTAATACTATGTGTTTTCAATGCTAACACTCAACCCCTTTGAGCTATCAAAGCTCTTACAACAACCAAATAATAACAATTAAGAAGTAAAGGCTTTGAGAATTAAAATTGCAAGAGTTTGGCTTAAATGAAGGTTGTTGGATCATTATGAGGGTCTTTGGAGGGGGTTTTTATACCTTCTTCCTTCCAAATTCCTATTACAAAGAGTTACCAAAAAGGATCCTCACAACAACCAAAAAATCTTGCATTAAATGCTTTGTTAGAGCTAGGTCATGGTCTCTAAAGCCATTTTCATGGTCACGACTCCATTTTTGTGGTCACGATCTTCATAATCCATAATGGCTAAATAATAAGTGGCATCTTCTTGTTGGTTCTTCAACTATTCGTTGCAAGTATAGATTTCTATATGAATTTCGATGTTGCGATTACCAATTCATGGTCGCCAATCAAGGATCATGGTATCGACTAAGATCATGATTCGTTCTGTGTCTCAAAGCTGAAAATTGAACTATGTTGCCTTCTTATCATCTTGGACATGATATAATGGTCATGGTCATGATTTATAGGTCACTGGTCGCAATTATGCTATGTTGGGTGCAACTCAGAAGCCAACTAAAGACTTTGGGAGATTTCAAGCACTTTTGAAATTCAATCTATCAAATATGTTATAATCTACAAAATAAACACCTAAAGTACACATTAGATAGCTTCAATTTGATTGAAAAGATCAAAATAGAGATTGATTAAGTTTTAAAATAACTTAGGTCAACAAAAGTGACAAGGCAAGTTCTAGTTGCTTGTAAGATAAACTGATATAACAATGAGATTTTGTTTGATGTTATGCTTATGCAAGCAAGTCATCTATTATTAGGATGCCCTTAGCAATTTTATAGAAGGGTGATGCATAATGGTTACACCAATCACTACACTTTTAAGAAGGATGGGAGAAAGATAACTCTTGCACCACTTTCACCTAGAGAAATCTATGAGATTAAGTTTAAAAGAATTCAAAAAGAGAGAGAGAGCTAGTGTGAGTGATGAGGTAACAAAAGAAAGAGAGGTTTCAAAATAAAAGAGTGGCAAAAGTAAAGAGAAAATCAAAAGGAAGAGTTCGAGTCAAGAGAGTGATAATTTAGATGAAAGAAAAAGAAAGAGTGATCATTTGAATAAAGAAAAAGAGAAACAAGTTTGTATGAGTGAAAAAGAAAAGAGGGTTTTGATTACTAACAAACTTACTTTTTCTTTCTCTAGTTTTCTTATTTCTTTATTTTAGGATTTCAAGGAAGGATTGTCATGGAGTAAATGAGATGTAAATTCTATAATCAATGCAATCCTATTAACTAAGGAGAATAGAGCTAAGATAGGAATTGTGTTTGGAAAGACTTGCTTACATGTGTTCAGTGTACAAGTTCCTAACTATAGGCAAAGAGTTTTGAGCTTTGATGGATTGACCCTCAAGTTCCAATTTCAAGATGAGTATTGTGATACCTTTTCAAGTTATATTTCTAATTCTTGTCTCCTTCATATAAGTACATATTCGAGGTCAAATCATCTTGAGGAGGGAGGGAATGATGAGAATCATGATGCATTAGAAGAATCCTATAATTTATATGTAAGATTTCAAGAAGGTTCTTCAATTTTGTCATTTCTATCAAGATAGCTTACAAAGGCATGCAATATAACCATTATGCATGATTGATGAATCATTCAAGAAGAAATAAGGTTGTATGAAGTTTCCTTCAAACCAATCAAATGCATTTGGATCATGAGCTTTGCATATAGATCTAATCATATTCAAAGAAGCTTCAAGGGTTTGGTCAATATGTTCAAACCTAATGTCAAAATGAAGAGGTTAAATTACATTCTAAATGGTTCAGGCCTAATATACTTACCAAAGAACCATGATTCAAGTGGAAGAAGTCTAAAGCATTTTTTTTTAAAGGCATAGGTCTGCAACTTCCTATTTAATTGCTTATGCAATTCTCTATCCAAATTTGTGTTTTTTTTTTACTTTATCTGAATCTAATTAGTTTAATTTTGTTTTTGTTATTTTTGGGCCCTAAAATTTTCATATTTAATGGCCCAATTCAGTTCTAACATAGTTATTATTTAGGAATTAGTTTCTAGTTAAGAATCTTTAATCCATATATAGGAATATTTCCTAGTCCTTAGCTACTTTTAATTTAGGGTTGAGCCTTTATATAAACTCAACCATTCATGTAAATTCAGTTATTTTTGATAAATTATATACTATTTAACCTATAAGTGTTTTCTCTTGTTTTGATTCTTGCTTGAACCAACTATTTAAAGAGAATGTAACATAAGCGATGAAATAATTTAGATAAATGAACTTTATAAATAAGGATAAGATTATAAAAGGTAAATAGAGAAAAATTATAGAGGCAAGTGAATGATAAAAAAATGTTTAGTTCAAATAGGATGAATATTTGAATATGGAAAGAAATTAGCCAATAATATGTTGCAATTGGGATCAGTCTTAATGGATTATTTATTTTATGTTATCAATTGGTAAAAATGATGTTTTTGATGTTACATAAGAATAAGAAGTGTAAATGTTTAAGCATGATATAGAATTTAGAGTGTGAATGACTACAAGAGTATGAGAGAATAGAGTTGAAAGGATTTTAACGAGATTGGTACATGTTCCAAATGAGTTAGACCTAGAGAAAAGAGAATGTGAAATCATTAAGGAATGAGTGAATCAATGAGAAGTGCATAAAGAGTTATGTACTATGACATGTGTAATTCTTGAAAAGAATTTGGCTTATAGAATGATGTTGCATTTAAGACTATAATTATTACCTTAGTGGGGAACACTATGAAGTGAAAACATCTCACTATAGTAAGAGCATGACTTGAAATGTTAATTCAAATGTTTAACATGACTTGAAATGTTAATTCGAATGTTCAACTTGAAATGTTAATTCGTTTGTGTCCCCATATTTTGCTAGGAGTCTCAGTAGAGATAAGGAATAAATTAATAAACCTTCAGTAGTGTTGATTCCTTCGGGAGAAATGATGGAAGTAAAGTATATATTTAAGGACTATAAGGTAGACATTGATGGATGGGAGCTACCTATGGAATTATTAGAATTGGTGTCTTAGAATTTGATGTGATATTAGGAATGGATTGGCTATATGAGTATGGAGCTTATATTGACTACAGAGAAAAGCATGTAAAATCTTAAGCTAAGGAAGGGGAGAAATTTGTGTATTAAGGAGATACCTATGATTAAGGTCTACTAACATAATCAGGGAATGGATGAGTATACTTAGGAAGCCGAGGAAGGGATGCAAAAGAAGTATCCCTAGTTTTTTCTAAGGTTCTATTTCATAAGTCAGTACTATGTTGTAGAGTTCATTATTCAAGTTAAAGACATTCCAAGGTGCTCTACCGAAAAAATCTGATTTCGCTTTCTAAAGAGTTACTTCCAAGTGTAAAGATATTAGGTCTCAAGTTTAATATATCTGGGGTTCATATTAAAAGATTAATTAACTTTATTAGGAATGGATTAATTAATTAATTCAAAATTAGATTGATTAGAGGGAGAGAAAAAAGAGAATAAGTGGATAGCCTATCAACACTAATTCTTAGGTGAAGAGAAATGAGGAAATAAAAGCCTATTTATAGGCAAATGGGAATAGGGCATTTTAGGAAAGTGAAATGGGAAAAAACTAAAAGGGTATCAATGAAAGTGGCTAACAATTGGGTTGAAAAGGGCAAAAATGGAATTTAAAAGGGTCGGCTAGACCAGCCGCACAAGTGGCACTGTACGCCATTCGCAGAGTGCCGCAAGTAGCTCTTTTACTTGACACGTGGCAGCACCATTTGTTTTTTTAGAGATTCATTTTAGTCTGTGTTGGAAATTGAGTGCCTGTGTAGCAATGTACCTGAAGGATACCAGCTCTGCATAGTGCACTAAATTTAGTAAGTATCAAATTATGGCCATATCATGAGGGTGCAAAATTAAGAGCTCAGAGTTTAGCTTATGCATCTCTTGCCATACTTCAATTATCTTGGAGTGCACTAGAACTTTGCATTAATTCATTATTAACTTGACACAATATATCCTCATCTAGATCATACATTATAAGAAATTTACGCAAAATGCAATAAGCAATGATAATTTTAGACATGATCTCAACATCATATTCACTTATGTTCCACTAGCTATGATAGGACATCATTTCTTAAGCTCTCCAAAAGCTCTTTTAATTACATTGCATAATGATGTATGTCACAAATTAAATAATTCTTTTGCATTCTTAGGAGGGTGACCAAAGTACTCTTTTAAATGGTATCTAGTACTTTGATAAGGAGTAATAAAATCAGATATCAATAGATAACAAGTATCAACTAAGTAGAATTTATCTACACATGAGTTTTAAAAATTTGTTTTACTAACTACTTATTTACAAGTGATCATTTAATATTGTTGATTTGTATTATAATTAACTTGAGGAGCTTTGAGATTATCTTCACTAATCAAAGCATTTTCTAATATTCTTGAATTCAAAGCAGATCCTTCCTAACTAGGTACTACATAACTGAATTTCATATCAAAAGTACATGTTGCTAATACATTTATGGTGGGTACCTATTTCTTCCTCTATATGTAAGTCTGATATGGCACTTTAACACGAATATGTGTCAACATGAATATGTGTTCCATCAATAGCACCTTGTGAGGCCTTTCCCAAAGCACCAGTCCGATTCACTAAAAGGTATCAAAATGCTCAAAAGCTAAGTCTCACAATGAAACTCTCCGGTTTAGATTGATTGATTTTGAAATTTGATTTAGAGTTGCCACTTTAATTTCATTTTTTATTTGGGAAAAAAGTTAAGGGAAAAACCCAATTAAATGACTCTAATTTTATCCCAACAAAAAAAGTGCACTAATCCTTGATTACAAAAAGAAGACTTAGAGATAAATTTTTTTTATTTATTTTAGGAAAAATTAGTTTGCCAAATTTAATACAAAAGGACTTCAAAATAAATTTTATGAATAGGTTATAAATGCATGAACAGTTATATATGCATGAGCATTTATCCATTCCATTCAGTCATTTCAAAATAAAGCAAAATATTAAAAGCAATGAAAGAGTTAAATTTACAATACAAACCAAATTAGGAGATACTCCATCGAGTTCCTTATGGAATTCTAGAAAAGTCACACAATTCTCTAAACTGATCTTAAAGTATCACAATAAATAAAGAATAGAAAAAAATCTAATCTATATGAAGAAAGTGAAAGGGGGATATTGTTTATTCTAGTTAGACTTGATGCTTGGAACAAACATGTTACATATCCCTTTGAAGGGGAATCAAAATCCACATAGTTTGCCTTTCTTATGAAAGTGGTTAGTCTCAGTCTTTTATCATGTTTTTGTTTATTAATTAAAAGGAGGGTTAAATTAATTGATATAACCAATTTAATTAATTATCAAATTGCTAATTAGGTCAGATTTTAATTAAAGTTATTAATTAGAAAGTATAAGACAGAAGAGAAATAGAAAAGATAAGGAGCCCTAGAGAGAGAAGAGATCCTAAGGAGAGAAACAATAAAATGAAATAAATAAATAAAAGGAAAAGGAGAAAGGAAAGGAGACTTAAATTAAGATGGAGGAGACTCATCTTAATCAATGGTGGACTTGCCACAGATGGCAGATGACGGCTTGCCTCTAATGGTAGGAAGCCTTTGACTTGATGAGTCAGCTCGAGAAGTCACAACACAATTCACTTTACAAGGCAAGGAGCAAATAGAAAAACAAAGACAATAAATAAATAAAAGATGTGAACCCTTCATTTTGCACCCTCATGATCTAGCTACACTTTGGCACTTACTAAGTTTAACGCGCTATGTATAGCCGTTATGGCAATCACGCTAGTTGGTTAGCGGGTAGGGGATCAGGGGCATTAAAACTTTTTTAGCCTTCAATTATATTGCTACCCGGATATCTAAATTTCCTAAACCCTGAACCAACAACCAATCTATTAAAAAAAATGTCTACCTGTATTGGGTAGCATGTCGATTGGTGTCACTAGTACCGCCATTTTTCCTATTTGCCCCCTCCAGCCTCATTTTTAGCCCCCTTTTAGCATTGACCTTTTGGTCATTTCACTATTCTGATGCCCAAACTACCCTCATCTCACCTTGCCTATAAAACCCCTATTTCCCTTCATTTCTCTACTCCCCTTAAATTAGAGTTGATAGCTATCTTCTAATTCCTCTCTTTTTCTCCCCCCAACCACTCTCTAATTATTTAATTAATCTTTTTAATTAATTAATTATCCCACCTTAACCAAGTTAATTAATATTTTTAATTAACTAAAACTTTTTTAAAAAAATTAAAATTAATCACTTAATTAATTAATTAATAATCTTTTTAATTAATTAATTAATTATTTTCTTTCAAAATCAAATTAATCCTTTTCTTAATCTATCCTTCATACAAATTAATTAATTTATCCATCCATCCATTTCATCATATTAATTAGTTAATTAATCATTTTAATTAATTAATTAATCTCCTAATTAATCCAATCACTCGGACCTGATAAAAAGCAATTTTGGTCCAGTAAAACTCTCTACCCGCCAAAAGCCAAGGTATCAGCCTTTTTCTCTCACCCACAAGCCCAATTCAAATCAATTAATTTGATCAACCCCTAAACCCCTCAACTTAATCATGGAATGAACTACGCGGACTTTGATCCTTATTTAATAGGGTATGTTGGCACATTTACAATCTAAATCCAACTCCCAATCAATCACCTTTCCCCTTTCATTTTCAAATGTAATTAGTGTATTCAATTGATTTAATTGTTTTAAAGTCAAAGAGCAATTTTGTGGTTCCCCTAAAATCTATAAGGACTAGAGGGAACACTCTCTTTGGCTTATAGACGTTTATTTCTTGAATTTCCTCATGTATTTTATAGCTATGTCATGCTCATGCATTTTAATTATTATCTTATAATCGTAATTCATAAAACTAACTTTTAAGTTAAATTAAACTTAAGAGCAAAATTTAGATTATTTAGTTAAAAACCTAGTCCCCAAACTGAACTTGGTTTGAAGACTAGTGATTTTTATTATTAGGTAAATTAATTGCAAAATTAATGAATTAGAGTCACAAATTAGGTTTTTCCTTAATTTTTCCATTTAAAATAAATTAGAATGGTGACTCCTAAATCCTTTTCAAAATCAAAAATCAATTTTTTGAATAATAGTTGTTCCACTTATGAACACTGAAACTCATTCTATAACCACCTTAAAAATCACTCGCCTTTCATTAAGTCAAATTTCACCTGAGCAAGGGAAGAGCATTCAGGTGAGGTCTAACAAAAGAAAACTTTAAACTAGAGAGCTCACTCTTTGATGATCAAACTTATGGAGATGGTTCACTTAATGCAAAAGCTAATCAAGCAAGCTAAGAGGTAAAGAAAAACTAAGAGGGAAGACTTTTATATATAGAGGGAAGACTAAGGGAAGAGTTTGTGAAGTTTTAATGTTGGATTTTGGGGCTGTACAGGGCATAACTACATATGCATTGTGTAGTTTCACACGTGCAATGTGTGTCAAAAAATTGGTGCCACACATGCATTTATAGTGACTGCACATGGGCTTGCAGTCACTGCAAAGGCACCTGCACCACAAATGTCATGCCTTGAACCCGAAGGCACGTGACTGGCACTAAGACACAGATGATGCACATGGTTACTAGTGCCCATAGTAAGTCTGATATCACATTAAACTACAAAACTACCACATAATAGGGCTATGGGTCCACATGTTAAGCAGATCCAAATCAATAATATTTTAAAATCAACGCCACACTGGGCTATTTACTCAATCATCTCAAAAATATCAGTTGACATATTATTGGATTCTACTTAACAAACAATTTCTCAACTCGAAATATATATATTATAACTGACAATAAATAGAATACAAATTTTAAGAGTAATATTGCGGAATTCTATAGTAATGATACAAACATTTGAATATTATTTACATAACTCAATACTTAAATACATAACATTATCAAAAGGGAACAAGCAGTTTAACTCAATTCAAATCCTTTAATAGGCTCAGTCCATCACTTAAAAAATAAATTGAATAGGAATGAGTATTCAACTCAATTGATGAGACCAGCTAATATATTAACCTGGTGTCCTATAGATAGATACAAATTTTTAATGCTCATACTGTGCATTGTGTCATAGAGATAGACAAATCAAACAGGTAAACAAGGATGAGATACAGTCAATAGTACCACATTAATCCTCAAATATGGAGAGCCGATCCCCTATCCTGACTCTCTTAGTCCAATACATTCTCTTAATCCATTATAAGGGTCACTGCTATCCTAGTAGCATTGGCTCAAATGGTCAAGCGGGGCAATGAGCAAGCCCTCTGTTGCCAACTGACAGTCCCAACTCATCTTATCCAATCATCACAATCTGATCCACATTCCTAAGTGGTATTATATAATCCTAATCTCATTCGACAATCACAAATATTTTTCAATAACATTCATTAATGCATTAATCACAATCAAATGTTAGCATGCATCTATGTAATAATAATGCATAATTATACATATATAAATACATACAGTAAATGCTGATTCATGAAAGAAAATATAATATATTAGGAAGTATCACTCATGTACTAGACAACTCGTCTAAATGACTATCCTTATAAGTGTGACCCTTGGAATCAGGAAGATGCTAGAGACATCAACACTGAACAATAAATGATATTATCAAAACACGAACAACTCACTTATCAAGACATAACTAAAAAACTATTGAGATTCTTGCCGAAACTTCAGCAAAATCTCCTCTCAACTAGGACATTACCTAAGATCAACAGGGAAAACAAAAACTTTAAAATAATCTTAACAATCCACCCAATTCATCATAATATCAATGACCCCTCCTGGGTCCTCCTAAATCACAATCAACTCAATAGTCAACTCAAAATCACTAAATTATCAAATACTAACTAAATTTAACAAACACAACTCAAATATAGAAATTTAAGAGTTTCAGATTTACCCTTGCAAAATTCTATCAAATGAACATCAGCAAGATGGAGTTACTAGATCATAGTCTGCTCGTCGCTACCACGTACCGTTGCTGGAGCATTGCCAGCTGACCATACGCCGAGGCTGCCAATGATGGATTAGGGTGATCTTCAAATCATCAGGTTCACCTCGATGCCAGGATCACAAAAATTAGCATCACTCGCCACCACTCGCCGTCGTTTTGCCAGAATCAACCTTGAATGTTTTGGCCTTTTAACTTTTGATCTCCATTTTTGGTGACATCCAAGAGGCATGGCAAGTACTGATTGGAATCTCTCACTACCAAGAGTCGAACGAGACCAACCTCGTCGAGTTTCGCCACTGTAAGTGACTGGAATCTACATTTGAAGATTCAGCACCAACAGAACTTCCTTCCTAGCGTGTACTACTATTTGTCACTTGATCATGGTGCTACCACTTCCCTTGGAGTCACCAGATGGTGGGCTAGTTGCTAATGGTGACAGTGTAGCCCATTGCCCGCCAAACATGGGTCGTCCGTCCCTATGTCACATTCCAACTTTAAAGATATGACGATTTTAGAATATGGGGAGACATAAGGTCACCCACACCCATAGAACCCACTTACACATATACTAATCATATTTAGGATCGTACCAAACCTCTTATAATAACTCATTTAAAACATTTAAATGAATACCTTTAATTGCAAAAGACTATAATTAAACATTTCATATAAAATCCATAAGGAAAATAATATTCATATCCTATTTGGAAACTTAGGAAAAATATTATATCTCAAAATAAGCATCAATCAATATTTCTTGAGCATTTAATGATAACACTTCATAACATGGTATTATTAATAACTTTAACAAGGAATCCCCCAAGCGAAGTAAAATGCTTAAGCCATCACCTTGCCTCCTCACATTTGCTCATCTGGAACCACACAAGGAAAGGGGTGAGATAGATGATCACAATTAGCAAATGATAAAGCACATATATTATCACATATTCCTTTGAAAAGGAAACACATAGCTTATACACATAGTTCATGATTTATAATTCATGAATCAAGTTGCAATTTAGCAAAGCTTCAATTTGGTAAGTTTGCAGAAATCACACTTATAACACATAGTGAGTGAAAGCTATTGCTTTATCACTCAAACACATTAAGAAGAGGTGGCCTTATACCAAATTCCAACTCCTATCACTTATAAGGCATGAAGCTAATCAGGCCCCACGGCTAGAATCGCCCCTTTCTAGCTGAGGTGGATACACTACCCCTATCCATCAGGTTAAGACTGTGTGCACAGGTTTTGATGATTACCTGTATTGGCACAAGGATTATGCATAAAGGGTTAAAGGTACCATAGCTAGAGCTAATGGTAATCACAAATAATAATATCAGATAAGGCAATAATAATAAGTATCCCAATAACAATAGTGGTATAACTTTCAAACAAAAGATATAATGATAGTGTAGTTCCAAAAGGAATATAAGTTAGGATAATAATCACAAGAAATTCTCATTGGATAAACAAAATATTTTTGGACCAATTATCCTTTGGCAACCCAAGCTTTACAAAGAAATTGCTTAATTAAATTTTAGGATAGAAGGACTTAGGTTTCAAAGATCGCAAGGGCTCACATAACAAGATATCACATGTTTGTAACATGTCATAATGCTACTCAAGCTTATAGCATAAAAACAGTGTTTACTTATACTAGAAGCAGGAATATAGAGTTTACTCACACTTATAGAATGAATACAATGTTTACTCACCTTGTGGTTCCTTTGCTCCTAATTCACGTAGCCCCTTTGTACTTCTAAAGCCCCTCAAACTCTAACACAATTATTTAATTTAATACTTAGTATTTATTTACTCATGATGCTCCTATCCCATAACTACCCCATGCAATATAGCCTACACATACACATAGAGTTGCACATATAAGTGTACTCATCACTTGCACATAACATGTTAACTTTAAAAGTCTTGCACACTTAGGCCTTATAGTCTCACATGAAAACACATTACAATCATGTCAATACCTTTCTAAGGTCATCACAATATTATTACCTCAATATCAATTCACTTTAACCATCATCTTAATACACTTTATACTTCCATACATGTCAACTTAGCAATTAACCTTTCAAGTGTCATGCTTAACTCTTATGATCCCTTTATTCAATTGTCACTTTACTCAAAACCATGTATTCATTGTCAAGTCATCATAACATCTGGTTCCATATTTCCCAATCACATTTACATTCCAATCACAATATAAGATTAAGATACCTTAAGTATACCAAAATGCCTTGAAGCTTGTCTAGGGCCATACCTTCAACTAACATGCAATTTTATCATTTATTATACATATATACATGTCAATAATCATCAAAATACATTAAACAAAAATTATAGACATTGGGATAAAAATATTAATGTAGGTCAAATGCATCACCAAAAGGAAAACTAAATTTTCTTTCTTTTCGCACTTTCTGTCTATTTCAGTAATATGTAAAAACATAGTTTAAACCAAAATTTTACATGTAAACACAACATAAATCATTTTAGAATATTAATCTACATGAATAAGCCACATATGGTATTGCTTATACATGAAAATTCAATTTTTGGGCTATAGGGTACAAAACCATGAGTTTTTTTATTTTTGGTATTTTTCGGTCATTACAGAAATATGTAAACAAGTGGTTTAAACCATTATTTTTCATTCAATCATAGCAAATATCAGTTTAGAACATGTTCATGCATGATCCGACAGCCATAGATAATATTTATACAAAAAAAATTCTAAGTTTTAAGACTTAGGTGAAAATCATGAGTTTTCGCGCTTTCTGCACTTTTCGTTCATTATAGTAATATGCAAACACATGATTTAAATCATTATTTTTCATCTAAACAAAACAAATATCATATTAGAATTCTTCCTCACACAAATTGACAGCCACATATCAATTTAATAATAGAATTTTCTAACTTCTAAGTTCTAGCACAAAAACCTTGAATTTCTTTATTTTCTGAAACTTTCTGGTCATTACAAAATATGTAGAAATATCATTTAATCTAATATTTTTCATCAAAACAAATCAAAAATTAGTTTAGAAACCAATGATGCACAAATCGCCCCCCTATAGTGATGCTTATGCATAAAAATTATGATTTTAAGTTATAGGATTCACCTTTGGAGGAATCTCGCGGAAAGATTCGTGTTTTCGGTAGAAAATAGATTTTCTTTCCCAAAAACTTACCCAAACAGAATAAATCTATAAAAATCAGTAAACAACCTATTCAAAATAATTTTCTCATAATTTATTTCATAGAAAACAGTTTAGGAATTGAAGGAGAAGGAAAACTTATGATTATGTTTAAGAAATCACAAAATTGAAAGGTGTTTTCTTAATTTTGGTAGAGAGAAATATTTTGGGAGAATTTTTCTATCAAGATACAAAAATATGGAGTGATGGCTGCTAGAATGAGAGTGCTAGCAAAAAATGTTCATCAGAAATGAATGTTTATAGTTGATAATTTTAAACATCATAGGACCATCGATCATAAATTATCATGCACTAGAATCCCT
>CANTUT010002059.1:0-7500 GCA_947687605.1 Reutealis trisperma
TTAATATTTTATTACTAATTGAATTTTTAATGTTCGTATTAATATTGTTAACATTGCTCAAACATATTAGTATATAAATATAAATATAAATATAATGTATATAAAATATATATAATAACATAATCATAAATAAAAAATAAATGAAAAATATTTGCGATGAATTTTTGCGACGGAATTATAACGAAAAGCAGTTTGAAGTAAAATTTTGCCATGGATTTTTCTGATAGATTTACGAAGAAAAATAAATGATAAATTTTTAAATAAAAAATTGTGACAAAATATATGGATAATTGCAATGGAATAAATTAATTTTAAATTATAAATTATGACGAAATTCCAATAGAATATTCCATCGCAATTAAATGGCGATAGATTGCTTTATTTCAGCAACAGATTTTATTGAAATTTAGTTCTAAACTCCAATAGATTAACTACGGATTAGCAATGGATCAGCAATGAAAAATTCTATTGCTGAATTTTGTGATAGAATTTAATTTCCATCATAGATTACCGATAAATTTCTATTTTTGTCACAAAAAAATCACCGACTAGGGTTATAGTGACAAAATTTTTTTTGTCGCAATTCCATCGCTATAATCATTTAGCGATGGAATTTTGCTATTTAGCAACGGAAAATTCCATCGCTAAATAGTGATTTTTTGGTGGTGTTTGCTATCTCCCAACATACTCAAAGAGAGTTGTCTAGCCAATACTATTGATCATCCCAAAAGTTTTCCTAAAGCTAAAATTAGGTAAGGAGCCTTTATTATGCAAAGTGATGCATGAAAGTCAAATTATACTTAATGAGCCAAATAGAGATTATTTTGGAAAAAATTTTCCTTAAACAAATAGTAATCCTCTTATTTTCTTTTTTTATTTTAAAAAAGGTGACAACCGGTCCCTAATGGAGTCACCAGCTATGAGGCCTTGCTTGAGCACTAGCCTGCTTTGCTAGAGAGAATCAGGATGCTTATTTGGGTTTAGACTCACGATGGAACCCTTGAGTTTAGATTGGTTGATTTTGAAAATGATTTTGGGAGTCGCCACCCTAATTTATTTTTAAATGGAAAAATTAAGGAAAAACCCAATTGACTCCAAATTTTTAATTAATTTACCTAAGGATAAAATCTCTAGCCTCAAACTAGGTTAAGTTCGGGGACTAGGTTCTTAATTTTAAATAATCTAAATTTGGCTCTTAAGTTTAATTTGACTTTAAAAAAATAGATTTCATGAATAATATTTATAAGATGACAATTATAATATCATGATTAATGCATGAGCATAGAGAAAAGTAAAACATCCACAAATTAAACTAATTACATAAATTAATTAAAAAGGGGAAAAGAGATTGATTAGGATTGGATTTGGATTTCAAACATGCTTATGTACTCCATTGAATGGGTATCAAAATCTACATAGTTCATTCCATAATTAAGCCGAGGGGTTTTGATGCAATCCAAGTGGCTAATAGCAAGGACCCAATGACTTTGCCAAATGGGCCAATTACAGGAGCAAGGACAAAGAAGTTCAAAGATGCAATTCAAGGCTTATGGAACAATCTATCCACAATTGAAGATTGTAAAGAGGAGTGAAATATCAAATTGGGAATTCAAGATTCAAATTCAGATTTGATTAACTTGATTCAAGTTCTAGAAGACAAAATATGAAGATTCAAGATTCAAGGATGGATTTCGAATGGGTCAATCAAATTAAAATCAAAATTCACTTTGTAATTGGGCTAATTTTTTTTAATAAGCCCATATCTATCCTTTTTCTGTTTTTAAGTATTTTTAATAAGTTATTTTGGGCTTTTTAGTTTTGTTTACATAAAGCCTAAACCCAACCTTTGATTAGAAGAATTTATGGTTTGTAACCTAGCTAAGATGATATAAATACTTAGCTAATCTAGGAATAGAATAGACTTGAATAATTCAAAATTAAGTTTTGTGGGAAATTTCTCAGCTTTTCGTTCTTACTTGAATCAATATTCTAAACATCCAAAGTTAATCTCTTTGTTTTGTTCACAACATACCAGGGTTCTTTGACATGGGTTCGTCATTGGGTTGAGATTTTTCTTGTAAACTTGATTTGGCTTTCCAAGGGAGTCACTTCCAAGCAAAATGGTATTAGGTCTCAAATATAACAATCCACATCTATCCTAGGAGTTTTAGTGACAAATTATTTGAATTTAGGCTTATTGTGATAAATTGTGTGATTGTATGAAAATTCATGTGTGATGTGATTTATGAGTTTGGGGCATGTTAAATTAATTTTAATATGCCTAATATGAATTATTATTGTGAAATAAATTATTTGAATAAAATGCATTAGTATGAAATAATTTATTTTTCGTAAAATAAATTTTCATGTAAAAAGGCGATTTTTAAGCATAAAACAATTTTATGAGTATTTTAAAATATTTTTAAATAAATGTTTTTGGGAAAATTTTAATGAAAATAATAAGAAAAATATTGTATTTTTAATTACCTATAATCAGCCCTAAATTAATTAAAAAGCCAAAATACCCAAGAGCCCACTACACAAAAACATTTCTAACCTAGCTCATTAAGGGCAAACTTGGAAATTGCACCCCAAACCCTAATATATAAGCAAAATTTCAGCCCCCATCAGTTTAGACAGTAGCTACACTTTGTTATTCCAGTATTTGCATAAAAAAATTATCCCAAAATAATTCTCTCTACTGAAATTAAGAAAACTCCTTTCAGCTTCGCGATTTCTTGACCGTAATCGTAAGTTTTTCTTCCCTTTCGATTTCTAAACTGATTTCTATGAAATAAATTATGGGAAAATTATTTTGAACTATTTGATCACTGATTTTTATAGATTTAATTCTGTTTGGGTGAGTTTTTGGGAGAGAAAATCTATTTTCTACTAAAAACATGATTCTTTCCGCGAGATTACTCCAAAGGTGAATTCTATAACTTAAAATCACAATTTTTTATGCATAAACATCATGGGGTGGGTGGGGGGGGGGCGGGTGGGGGGGGGGGAGAGGGGAGAGGGGGGGGGGGGCGCGATTTGCACATGGATGTGTTCTAAACTGATTTTTGATTTGTTTTGATGGAAAATATTGAATTAAATAATATTTTTGCATATTTCTGTGATGACTGGAAAGTTTCGAAAAACAAAGGAGTTTAAGGTTTTCGTGTTAGAACTTGGAAGTTAGAAAATTTTATTCTTGAATAGACATATGGCTGCCTATTTGTATGAATAAGTACTCTAATATGATATCTGTTTTGTTTAGATGAAAAATAATGATCTGAATCATGTGTCTATTTATCGCTGAAATGAACAAAAAGCGCGGAAAGCGCGAAAACTCATGATTTTTCACCTAAGCCTTTAAACTTGGATTTTTTTTGTATAAATCCTATCTATGGCTGCTGAATCATACATGGATGTGTTCTAAAATGATATTTGCTATGATTGAATGAAAAATAATAGTTTAAACAACCTATTTACATATTTCTGAAATGACTAGAAAATACCGAAAATAAGAAAACTCATGGTTTTGTTGTCTATAATTCAAAAGTTGAATTTTTATGTATAAACACACCCTATGTGTGGCCAATTCTTATGAATTGAAATTCCAAAATGATTTTTTTTATGTTTACATGAAAAATCTTGGTTCACACCATGTTTTTACATATTTCTGAAATAGACGGAAAGTGTGAAAAGAAGAAAAATTTAGTCTCCACATTGGTGATCGCATTCAGCCTATATAAACATTTTTATGCTAATGTTTATAATTTTTAGGTGATTTGTTTTGATGATTATTGACATGTATGTATGCATAAGAAATGATAAAATGGCATGTTAGTTGAAGGTATGATCCTAGATAAGCTTAAATGCATTATGGTATACTTAAGGTATCTTAACCTTGTATTGTGATTAGAATAAAAATATGATTAGGAAATATGGAACTAAATGTTATGATGACATGATAATAAATACATGGTTTTGAGTTGATGAAGTGACAATTGAATAAAAAGGATCATAAGAGTTAAGCATAATACTTAAAAGGTTAATGGTTAAGTTGACATGTATGGAAGTGTAAAGTGTATTAAGGTGATTGTTAAAGTGAAATGATATTGAGGTAATAACATTGTGATGACCTTAGAAAGGTATTAATGTGATTATAATATGATATCATGAGAGCCTATAAGGCCTAAGTGTGTAAGACTTTTAAAGTCAATGTATTATGTGCAAGTGACAAGTACACCTATGTGTGGACTCTAAGTGTATGTGTATGCTATATGTGCATAGGGTAATTATGGGATAGAAGCATCATAAGTAAATAAATACTAAGTATTAAATCAAATATTATGTTAGCATTGGAGGAGCTTTAGAAGTGCAAAGGGGCTACGTATACTAGGAGCAAAGGAACCCTAAGGTGAGTAAAACACTATGTTCATGTTACAAGTGTGAGTAAACATTATGTTTCAAATTACAAGTGCAATCTATTATGATATGTGTACCTTTGACATTCTTGAAACCCAAGTTCACTTCCATTTTTAAATTGACTATGTGATTTCTTGTTAAGCTTGGGTTGCCAAAGGACATTTGGTCAAGACTATCCAGTGATAATACCTTTATGATTATTACCCCCAACATCTATTCTTTCTGGAACTACACTATCATTGTATCTTTTGTTTAAAAGTTAAACCACTATTGTTATTGAGATACATGTTATTGTGGCCTTATGTGATATTGTTAATTGTGATTACCATTAGCTTTAGCTATGGTGCCTTTTACCTTTTATGCAGAAATCCTCGTATCGATGCAAGTAATCATCCACTATGTGCTTCTCATACCGATGTGAGTAATCATTGGCTATGTGCTTCTCATACCGATGTGAGTAATCATTGGTTATGTGCTTCTTGTACCGATGTGAGTAATCATTGGCTATGTGCTTCTCGTACTGATGCAAGTAATTATCGGCTATGTGTTTGAGTGATTATGGCAATAGCCTTCACTATATGTGTTCGAGTGATTATGGCAATAACCTTCACTTTATATGTTATAAGTGTGATTTCTGTAAACCTTTTTAAAATGCAAACTATGAATCATGAGCTATAAGTTATGAGCTATGGGCCCTTTCTAAGGGATATATGTTATTGTACAAACCCTATTGTTTACTCATTGAGATCATCTATCTCACCCTTTTTCCTTGTGTGGTTCTAGGTGAGCATTATGAGGAGGCAAGGTGATGGCTCAAGCATCCTACTTTGCTTGGGAAATTCCTTATCCAAGAAAATTTGTTTAATAGGTCATGAAGAGTTGTCCTTAGACATTCCAGGAATATTTATTTTTGGATGTTTATTTTGAAATGTTATCCTTCAAGGTTTTAATTGAATTCTAAATAATTTTTCCTTATGAATCATGTTATGTTTAAAGTATATTTTAATTATGTTTCTGCAACTTAAGGTTTTAAAAAAAAAAAAAGGGTTTAATTAAGTTAATGTAAGAGGTTTTTGGTACGATTCTAGGCAGTATTTGTATAAGTATAAGTGAGTTCTACGGACATGGGTGACCTTATGTCCCCCTATGTTCTAGGACCATCATGTCTCTAAAGTTAGGATGTGACATCAAAGCAGGTCATTTAGGGTTCGTATCAGGTTTAGGAGTTGATCAGATTGATTTTAGTTTGGATGTTTTGAGATTGAGGAAAAAGTTAATTCCTTTGCCTTTGGCAGGCAGAGGGTTTTATATGACTGAAGTTTCATTTTACCGGGACTGAATGATTGGATTGATTGAGGGATTAACTAATTAATTAAAATTATTAATTAACTAATTTGGATGAAGGGTGGATTAAGAAAAAAGGATTAATTTGATTTTGAAAAAAGTAATTAATTAATTAATTAAGAAGATTAACTAATTAATTGAGTGATTAATTTTAATTAAAAAAAGAGTTTTAGTTAATTAAAAAGATTAATTAACTTGGTTAAGATGAGGTAATTAATTAATTAGAGAGTGGTAGGAGGGAGAAGAAGAGATGAATTAGAGGATAGCTATCAACTCTAACTTAAAGGGTGAGGAAAATGGGAGAATGGAAGGGGGTATTTATAGGAAAAGTGGGGTGAGGGTGATTTAGGAATTGAACAAGTGAAAAGACAAAGAGGAGTAATGCTAGAAAGGGCTGAAAATTGAGTTGGAGGGGTATTTTGGACAAATTTCTACACATAATGGGACCACTTATGCCAAGTGTGGCGCCACACCAAAAGAGTGCTACATTTGGTAAGGCTGCCGTGGTACGGGCCTAGCTTGCTTTTTGAAATATTCTTCGGTCAATTTTTGGAGGTTTTGGTTAGTTTTTGAGAGTTTCAAAGTTCAAAAAATTCACCATTAGCTTTGGTATACTCAAAATTAATTTAGAACAACTGGGTAGTCAGTTTAAGAGAAAATTCAATCAATTTCGAAAAAATACTGTCTAGTACAGGAGGTCCGGTTAGGGTTGGATAACTGTCAGTATTTAAAAATTAAGTATCTTTCAACTAATATGCCTGAAGCCCATTTTTCTATATAGAAGTGGGACTGCCGTAACTCATTAATCTTAGTAGGTGTCAAGCTGTGGCCAAATGATGAGGGTGTAAAATTAAGGGTTCATAATTATCCATTGGAGTTAAAATCTGTTATATAAAAGTCACGGTTGAGATTATGCTTTGCAATCGTGATTCCTTATCGCACCCTAAGTTGCGATCGTGACTGAGGTTGTGAAACACATTGTATCTTAAGGTCCAATTTGATGTTTTGTCCTTTAAATTTGTCTTTGTCATGACCATCTAGTAGAGGTTGTGAATCACAATTTAGGAATGCTTTTCATGACTTAAAGGACTTTTGAATCATTTGAATTTATGATCTTTTAATGAATTATATCTATGGAATAAACAATAAACATGTTGAATAACTGTAAATTTGATATGTCAAGATTATAAAGAGAAGTTAACTATATTTTGATCTAACTTAGATCAATGACGGATATGTATAATGTTATGCTATATGAAATGCTTACATGTGACAATGGTTTGATATGTGAATTATATCAAATTGTTAAATTATATTTGTGATTGATGCCATGAATAGAGAAATGATGTTTAGTGATGATCAGTATGACAATGAAATAAATCAATTACACTTTATATATAAAAATAGACAGTATGAACTAAATAAACTATATTATTAATTTGTGGCTTAGATGCTACCTTATAGACTAGAACAACAAGAAATGTAAGGATTTCTCTATCACTTATGTAAATATCAAGTATAGTTGAAGGAAGAATATTGACCTAGTGTGATCTAAAAGAAGATCGCTTCATACCTAAAGAAGGAAGTGATCAATTGTGTATGTGTTAATATGACCTTTTAGAAAGGTGATTATGTATATGTAACTAGGAAGTTCTCAAATCCATTCAGGAGATAAAATTGTGAGGTCAGTGAAAGACCAAAGCAAAATGTGTTTTGGATCATTCCAAAAGATAGGTG
>CANTUT010002059.1:17500-100000 GCA_947687605.1 Reutealis trisperma
TCTCATAATGATCCACAACTTTCATTTAAGCCAAACTCTTGCAATTTTAATTCTCAAAGCCTTTACTTTTAATTTTTATTATTTGGTTGTTGTAAGAGCATTGATAGCTCAAAGGATTGAGTGTTACCCTTGAAAACACAAAGTATTAGGTTGAGAGTGAGCCATTAGAAAACTCTTGTATAGGTTTGAGTGGGAGCCTAAGGGAAACACTTGTAAGGATTGTGTGTGAGCTTTGAAATACATTGTAAGTTTGGAGTGAGATTGAAACTCCTTGTAAGTACCAATTAGTAGTAGAATACCCAATTGAGATTAGGGAGTGGACGTCGGGTTCATTAATACCTGAACGACTATAAAATCGATTGTGTTCATTCTCTTTTCCTATCTCTTTCTATCTAATTTTTAATTTCCCACCAATTCATTCCCCTTCTTGTTGCATAAGGGCAAACATAAAGTATTGATACTTGTAACTTGTAATGAATTTTAAGTCAGCACGACCACCAAACTAGAGATTATGTCATTTTTGTGTAGTCTTGCAAAGATTTGGAATGAAATAATAAGATATTTGTATAATGCTTTAAATATTATAATTCAAGATGAAATGTCTAGAAGAATTATGAAGTTAATAAATTCTAAAGTATTTATATTATCTTTAGAATTTTTAAGACCATAATGAGTTTGACATGAGGTAATAGACTTATAGTACACAAAGTGAAAAAAGGGATATTGCATATTTGATGGTTTAGAAAATTAAGGTAACATAGATTTCATAATGGAATCTTATATTATTGTCATATCGTGTTTTCAGAGACATGACAATCCTAGAACATGGGGAGACATAAGGTGACCCATGCCCATAGAACCCACTAGGAGACATAAGGTGACCCACGCCTATAGAACCCACTTATACATATACAAATACTACCTAAGATCATACCAAAACCTCATACATTAACATAAAAACCTTTTATAAAGGAAAAACCTTAAGTTGTGGAAGCTAAAAAAAATATACTTTAATAAAATCCATAAGGAATTAATAATAAAACTCCAAATAAAGCCACTAGCATAATATTCGAAAATAAAGTTCCCATAATAACTTCTGGAGTTTTTAAGGACTCAACATAGTATGGTATTATTATAACTTTGACAAGGGAATTTCCCAAGTGGAGTAGGTTCCTTGAGTGATCACCTTGCCTTTTCATAATGCTCACCTGGAACCACACAACGAAGAACAGGTGAGATAGATGATCTCAATGAGTAAACAATAGGGCTTATACAATAACATATATCCCTTAGAACGCACTCATAGCTTATAACTCATAATTCATGATTCATAGTTTGCAATTTAGAAAGGTTTGCAGAAATCACACTTATAATACATAACACATAGGGTGAAAGCTGCTGCCATAATCACTCAAACATATAAAGTGAAGGCTATTGCCATAATCACCTAAACATATAGAGTGAAAGCTATTGCCATAATCACTCGATCACATATCCAATGATTACTCGCATCGGTACAAGGATTTATGACATAAAGGGTTATGGTACCATTACTAGAGTTAATGGTAATCACTTATAAAATAGCATTGAAGAAATGCAATCACATGTGGCATAATACCAATAGATGTTTAACTTATCAAATAAAAGATAAATAACAGTATAGTTCTAGAAAGAATATAAGTTAGGGCAATAATCACAAAGGTTCTTTATTATAGTTGAGTAATAAAAAATGGTTTTAGACCAAATGTCCTTTGGCAACCTAAGCTTATAAAGAAATCATTTAGTCATAATTAAAAGTAGGAAAGAACTTGGGTTTCAAGATATCAAAGGTTCACATATCATGATAACTTGTACTTGTAACTTGAAACATAGTGTTTACTCACCTTGTGGTTCCTTTGCTCCTATTACTTGTAGCCCTTGAACCTCTAATGCTCCTCAAGTTCTAATATAATATTTAATTCAATCCTTAGTATTTATTTAATTATCATGCTATCCTATCCCATAACTACCCCATGCACATATAACATTCACATACACTTAGAGTTGGACATAAATGTGCACTCATCACTTGCACATAACATGCTGAATTTAAAAGTCTTGCCCACTTAGCCTTCATATGAAAACACATTATAATTCATACCAATACTTTGCTCAAGTCAAGTACAATTTCATTATCTTGATATCAATTCACTTTAACAATCATCTTAGTACACTTAACACTTCTATACATGTTAACTTATCAATAGCCTTACAAGTGTCATGCCTATCTCTTATGCCCAATTCATTCAATTAATCTCCTCATCAAATCAAGACCATAAATTCATTATTGACTCATCATAAAACCTATTTTCATATTACCTAATCACATTCACATTGCAATCAAAACAAATTGTCTGTTGCCTTGTCTAGAGTCATTCCTTTAACCAACATGCAATATAACCATTTATTATTCATTCATACATGCCAAAAATCATTAAAATATATTACACAAAAATTATAAACATTGGGATAAGAATCCCTATGTAGGTTGAATACCCTATTAAAGAGAAAACCTAAATTTTCTTACTTTTCAGACTTTCCATCTATTACAGTAATATGCAAAAACATGGTTTGAACCAAGATTTTTCATGTAATCACAACAAAAATCATTGTAGAACATGAACATATAGGAATTAGCATCTATATAGATTCATATGCATGAAAATTTTCAACTTTAGGTTTTAGGATGAAAAACCATAAGTTTTCTTATTTCCTGTATTTTTCAGTCATTACAGTAATATGTAAACATATGATTTAAACAATTATTTTTTATTCAACCACAACAAATATTAGTTTAGAATATCAATACACACAAATTGGCAGCCATAGATGTTTCTTATGCATGAAATTTTCAAGTTTAGGATTTAGAGTGAAAATCATGTGTTTTCCCGCTTTCTATGCTTTCCGTTCATTACAATAATATATAAACACATGATTTAAATCATTATTTCCCATTCAAACATAACAAATATCAATCTAGGATTCCACCATACACAAATTGACAGACATATAAATATAAAACCATGTAATTTTCTAACTTTCAAGTTCTAGGATGAAAACCTTGAATTTCCTTGTTTTTTGAAACTTTCGGTCATTACAGTAATATGTAGGAATATGTTTTAATTCAATATTTTTCATCTAAACACATTAAAAATCCATTTAGAAAATAATTATATAGGAATTGCCCCCTACTAGTAGTGTTTATGCATGAAATTTCAATTTTGAGTTGTATGATTCACCTTTGGAGAAATCACCTAAAGAGGTTGGTGTTGTCGGTAGAAAATTTGATTTCTCTCTCAAGGATTCACCTAGGCCAAATTTTATCAATCAAAATTAGTAAATATTCAGTTCAAAATAATTTTCCCATGATTAGTTTCATAAGAATCCAATACTAAATTGAAAGGAAAGAAAAAACTTATAAAATGATTGTGAAATTGCAAAGTTTGAAAGTATTTTGTAAATTTCAGTAGAGAGATTATTTTTGAGAGAATTTTTCTGCCAAAATAATGAAATAACAGAATGGTGGCTGCTAGAATGAAGGTCTGGCCAAATTTTCATAATATATATGTAGGGTTTTGGGCAATTTCCAAGATTACCTTAATAAGCTAGGTTAGGAGTGTTTGGTGTAGTGGGCCTTTAAGTATTTGGCCTTTTTAATTAATTTTGGGACTGATTATAGGTAATTAAAAATAAAATATTTTTCTTACTATTTTTTGCAAAATTTTTCCCAAAATATTTATTTAAAAATTGTTTTAAAATACTCATAAAAATTATTTTATGTTTAAAAATCGCCTTTTTGCAAGAAAATTTATTTTATATAAAATAAATTATTTTATGCTAATGCACTTCATATAAATTATTTATTTCACAATAATAATTCATATTAGGCATATTAAAATTAATTTGTAATATGCCACATTCTCATAAATCATATCACACATGAATTTTCATAAAATCACATATTTTGTCACAATAACTTTAAATTCAAGCAATTTGTCATGAAAACTCCTAAGGTAGATGTGAGTTGTTACAATTATAATAGTTATTATTAAAGAGAAATTATCCAAATAATTTGAATAATTAAGATAGTGATAAAATGATAGAGAATTCATGGGCATAAAAAAGGTGTATGGGAAAATGAATGAGACATGTAACTTAAGTATTTTCATTTGCTCTATAAATTAGGAGTACCTGTTTTGAAAATTCAATGACAAATTTTCTAAAGGGGATAGAATATAATACCTAAGGTTTCCCTAACCTATTAGAGTTAGCAATGGTACCATAGGAAATTTATTTCAATAAGTATTGAGATGGTGAAATTAAATTGAAAATTAGAAGATATTTAATGTGACTAAGTGACTTATCTACTCAAATAGTGACACTATAATGTTCAGATGTTATACTATCTAAGACCTTTCTAGCATATCAAGAACCATAAGAATATCACAAGTGATATTAATATACAATGTGATAATGAATGAAAAATAAAATCAATTTTGATAAACATTTTAATAGCAAAATGATGGTAAAACTTAGTTTGACTTAGTGAGCCTATATGATTTGCTTACTTGAACAATGTTATTAAAGGGGCTAGTATATAATACCAAAGGGTCCCATAGCTCACTATAGTTACTAATAAAGCTATATAATATCATTTTCAAATGTTAATGTAGTACAAAAATGAAATGGAATCAGGCAGAAACCTTGTGATGCCATTTGTATTATTTATCTAGTTTATGATATCACCATGACTATTTGAGTTCTAGTGAATTAAATAGAGCTCATATGATGATGAATGGGTTTTAAAGAAGCTATAGAATGCAAATTTGAAAGTCAAAGTGAAAGGAAAGAAGGGAAGTCAAAAGAAGAATTTCTAAGTATGAAACGTGCATATATGGGCTTCTTAATGGGCTTTTGAATATCAAAAGCCCAAATTCATTTGGTTGGCTAGCCCATAGGGCCCATGAGTGAGTGAAAATAACTTCTTTAATGTTAGAAATCATTAACTAAGATAAAAATTGATGTTGGAAGAGGTAGCCACAAAAATTGACTTAGTAGCCACCAAATTTGACTAAGTCAAATCGTTAAGTAAATTGAATTCCCATCCATCCTACATAAAAGTCTAGGTACATTTTTATCATATCAACACCATATGATGAGCATCACCAACTTATATGAAATCCTAGCCATCCCACTTGATTAAATCATAGTCATCCATTGTGATTAAATCCTATCCATTGAATTAAGTTTGATCAAATCCTCACCATTCAATATTTCATATATAAATAAAAATTTATGTTATGAACATCATTTGTTAAGTTCTACACCAAAAATTTCTCACTAACAAAATGAAAATCTCTTCACCCTAACATCAACATAGGATCACCAAATCAAAGATCTTAAGGTAAGAAATTATATTCATCTCTTTCACTCTTTGTACTAACCATGACTTTGGCACTATCATTGCAAAATATTTCTTTTTCTTCCATATTTAGAATTTGGCCAAAAGGGTTGAAACTAGTGGAATGTTTATTTTATATGTCCTTTGATTAAACAAGGAAATTTAGCTTGAGAATTTAATGTTTAGTATGTAAAAATAAGCAAAGAAAGCATGGAAGTCACCTAAGCTACACCACATGTGAATTTCAGCCACTTTGATGAAATAACTAAAGGAAGTGTTCAAAATTTTTTTTTAAGGTGTTTAAGGTTATTTGGGATAGAGACAAGTGGTTTGGAAGTGTTAAATTGAATTATGGAAGCTTATTTCAAAACTTGAGAATTTTGAAGACATAAACTTAGCTAAAAGAGAAACCTAGTGTTCTAATGCTTGTCTTTAATGTTTGTTTGATCATATAGGGTCATTATCATGCCAATTTCATATATCTATGATTAGTTTGAAGATTTGATAATGAATTGTAGGTTTTCCCTAAAATTACCCAAAGTTCGAAGAATTGGGGTTTATGAATTAAAGTGATTTAATTGATTGATGAATATTGATTGTTTTAAGTGTTAACTTGATGAATCTATGATCAATTTGAAGTTTGATAAAGAAATTGATGGTTTTTTCCAAATTTTAAGGTTTATGGACTAATTGAGGGATTTTGAGAGTTCAACTTAAATTTATGAAATTGAAGGGACAAGTAAGCTTAAGAATGGGGCAACATAATTTATATGACACTAAATTCAAAATTCAATTGATAGAAATAATTTTTCCAAAATTTAATAAATTAGATTCATCTATAGAATTGGAAGTGAAGGTGGAATTAATCCCATTAAATATTGAAAATTTTTTAAATTGATTTTAATTGAGTAATATGAAGTTCAAATGTGAAATTGGGAGAAAAAGCATCAGTTTTGAATTTATTTTTCCTAAAGAGGAAAATAATTAGTTTTCATTAAGTGAATATATTAGGTCATTTGGAAAGCAACTAAGGAAAAATGTTAAATTAGTAATACATATATATATAGTGTCTTGACCTTAAATTAATAATTTAGTTCTACAATGGACAAGATAAAAAGTGTTAACAAAGTTGAGATAAATTTAAACTAATGACATAACAAGGTAGTGATTAATGTGAAATTGAAATATAAAATGTGTAGAATCTAAAGAAAAGGATAAGGATTTTGCCTAAGAGCACGAGGAGCACTACTAGCATCAAGGTTAAAGATAAATAGGAGCAAAGGAGTCCAAGGTGAGTACTTAATAATATAATATGATATATGCCATATTCTATGAACCATTATTGATCAAATCACTTTCGTTGAAATATCCTAATTACATGTTGAGCATGAATTGCCTATTGAATATTAAGTCATTAGATATGATACTTCTTATGGCATTTGACCATTGTGAAACTTTCATGTTGATTTCATAATGTGATCATTGAATTCCTTACTATGAACCCTATATGAACCTTTTTATTGATGCCTATTGATAAGCAAAAATACCCTTTTGACGTGGGGTAATACATTGGACCTTGTACACTTATTATAAGCTTGTGGGTAAGATGAGAGTACCTGACCTATGTTAAAAGGAATGCCTAACTGCTGGGTCTGATCAATCTTGCATAACGTAATATATGTGAGTGAGCGAGGCTGAGGCAGCCACTCTTTTATTTATATGTGAGAAGCATATAGCTTCTAAGAATTTATTATTTCTGCTAAAGATATTGCTCCTGTCTTGAATGATAAAGTGATTCACAATGACAAATTTGAATAACATCGCTCCATTGCCATATTGAACTAGTCCTAATAATGACCCATATACTCATCTTATATTGTATTATTATGTACTCACTAAGCATCATCTCATTCCTTAGTTATTTAAATTTTTCAGTTCTAGTGTCACGACCCACTTATTAAGCCATGATGATCCTAGGGCATAAGAAGACATAAAGTCACCTAAACCCATAAAACCCTATTTACTTATTACATTTTACCATTTACTATGTTGACCCTTATCCCAAGATCAGAACCCAATTGTCTTTTCTTATTACCAACTACTATTTTATCATTTTACATATAACTAAATGCACATTAATATCATTTTAATATTCATCTCATTTTACATATGTTCACCACTTATTACACTAACATAAATATAATTTACAGTATGGTTCATAGTACATGTAAATCCCATAACATATAAGTATTAAACCTTCGGTAACCATGAAGATCTAAAACAATGTTCCTCATGATCATATAACCCAACTTCATAAACTCGAAATTAGTAGGGCAAATTCCAAACAGAAGAACATGGCTTGGAATTTACTTGCTGACTTATCAACTTGACTTGAAAAATTTTAAAAATTAAGGAATGAGACAAAGCTTAGTCAGCATATAATAATAGAATATATGGTGAGCATATAGATCATTATTAGGGTGGGATCATTATGACAATGAAGTGACATTAATCAAAATTGTCATTATGAATAAGTTTCTCATTTAAGATAGAAATAATATATTTAGCAAAAATAGTATTTTCTTTGAAGTGGAATGCATCCCACACATATATATTTAAAAGAGGTGGTCTAAGCCTTGCTTACTCACATGCATCGCATTATGCAAGACTGATCAAGTCATATAGTTAAGCATTCCCCCCTATAGAGGTTTGGTACTCTTGCCCTACCAGCAAGCTTATACCAAGTACACAAGGTTCAATGTATTACCCCATGTTAGAAGGGTATTTTTGCTGATCAATAGGCATCAAGAGAAAGGTTCATATAAGGTTCATAATAAGGAATTCAATAATCATATTATGAAATCAACATGAAAGGTTCATAATGGTTGAATTTCATAAAGAAGTATTATATCAAATGGCTCAATCTTCAATAGGCAATTCATGCTTGATATGAAATTGGGATATTTCAATGAAAATGATTTCATTAACAATAGTTCATAGAATGTGGCACATGTCATATTATATTCTTAAGTACTCACTTTGTACTCCTTCGCTTATATTTATGTTTAATTTTGATGCTAGTGGCACTCCTTGCACTCTTAAACAATGTCCTTATCCTTGTCTTTAGATTATACATATTTGCATTTTAATTACACATTAATCACTTTCTTGTTATGACATTAGCTTAAATTTAGCTTAACTTGTTAACACTTTTATCTTGTTCATTATAGTACTAACTTGTTAATTTTAAAGTCAAGACACACTATACATATATTTGTTACTAATTTTAACATTTTCCCTTAGTTGTTTTCCAAATTGCCAAATAAATTCACTTAAGGAAAGATAATTGCTTTCCTCCTAATTTTCCCATTTCAACTTCATATTACCTAATTAGAATCAATTTAAACAATTTCTATTATCCAACGGGATTAATTCTACTTTCACCTTTCAATTTCATAAATGAATCTAATTCATTAAATTTGGGGAAAATTATTTCTATCAGTTAAATTTTGAAATTAATATTATACAAGTCATGTTACAACATTCTTAAGCTTAATTCCCCCTTCAATTTCATGAATTCAAGTTCAATTCTCAAAATCCCTAAATTGGTCCATAACCCCTGGAATTTGAGAAAACCATCAATTTCCCATCCAACCACAAATAATTTGTAGATTCATTGAATTAATACTTAAACAATCAATTTCCATCAATTAATTGAAACTGAATCATTTTATTTCATAAAACCCTAATTTGTCCCACTTAGGCCGAATTTGGAAAAACCTATAATTCATTATTAGATCTCCAAATTGATTATAGGATTATGGAATTGGCATAATAAAGAAACTATATAATCATTCAAATATCAAAAACAAGCATTAGAACTCTAGTTTCCCCCTTTAGTTAAGTTTATTCCTTCAAAATTCTCAAATCCTAAACCAAGCTTCCATGATTCATTTTAACACTTCCTAATAATTTTTCTCCATCTAAATAACCTTAGATACCCTCAAATAAAATTTAGAACACTTCCCCTTTTATTTCATCAAAGTGGCCAAAATTCACATGTCGTATAACTTAGTGACTTCCATGCTTTCTTTGCTTATTTTCATATATTAAACTTTAAATTCTCAAACTCAAATCTCATATTTTGTAACAACCCAATTTTGAGTTCACTGTGAGTGCTTTTAAGGAAAGTGAGTATATTAAGAGCAAAAAAGAGTATAGGTGACAATTGTTAAAAATCAAAGTGCCGAACGGGGTATCAGTCCAGAAATCAAGCCTTTAATTGTATGAAATAAGGTAAAGATAAGGGTATTAAAGGAGATAGATTTGATATAAAAAAATGAAATAGAGAGTGTTAGAAGGAAAATAGGAAGCTAGGAGCTAATGACTTAAAAAGGGTACGTGCTTGAAAAATTGAGGCATTTAGACTGAGTTAAGAAATTCCAACTTTGAAATAGTTTTTTACATTTTATTTGGAGAATTTAGGAAAATATGACAATATTAGAAATGATGAAACTAAACAATGAAGTTGGAGTTGATTATAGAAAATACCTAAGCAAAATCAGTACGCTATGCGCATAACCGATGAATCACGATTTTCATAATTTTTAAAATTCAAGTTTGAAGAAAGTAGATAGAAAAATGAATAAAATAACCCTAGGGACTTAAACTAGTGATTAAAAAACTATTATTAGATAATAATAGAATAATAAGGATTGAAAATGGCAACTTTATAATAAATAATAAAATTGTTATCATTATGTGATGACTCACCATCCAACTCATCAATAAATAAAAAAAAGAAAGAAAGAAAAATGTCCAAAAAAGCTAATAGCCTAGGCATAGAAATGTGGAGGATTGAGATTTTTCCAAAATTCCAGGTGAATAAAATAAAATAAAATAAAACAAAAACTATAGAAAATCTTATGAGAAGATAAACATTATTTTATGCTTCTAAGACTTAAAAACATGCCTAAGTTGAGAAAGAATAGAAAGTGGATAGCCAAAGGAAGGGAGAGAATGTATGGAGAAGAGAAGGAAGAAAAAATCCAAAAAAAATCCCAAATCTAGTTCCAACCAATGTAAGAACAATGTTATACTTGCTAGATTTGAATATGATGTGATTATGTTGGTTTTTTTATTAGTTTTGTTGGTTTGATTGATGATGGATGAAGTTGGGAAAGAGGATAAAATGAAGGGAAGTGTTGATTAGAAAAGGAAGTGGTTATTTGAAGATGGACTAGTGAGGAAACATGTAAGATAGAATGAAAGGAAAGAGATGGGTAGGGTTTGATGGACAACCAAATTGCTGGAAGTTGAGGTTCAGTTTGAGAATCCTAGAGTCTGAATTTAACAATGGTCAAAACATAAAAATTGATGATTGGGATGTGATTTTGATGATGTAAAAAAAGAAAGGGCTTGATTTAATTCGTAATATATTGGGAGTTATAGGAGTGGAAATAAAGCTGCCTTGCATATAGTTCAAACTTTATTGCTAGAATTTAGGACTTGAATTGAGGACCCTAGGATGGGATTTGGACTTGAATCAAAATAGATCAAAAGAATCTTATAGTGTTATTTAAGTGGTATAAAAATTTTGGTAGCAAAATTATAAGAAGATAGAAAGTTATTAAATAGTAATAAGGGCTATCTAAGTAGTAAGGAGAGTCAAAGTTTTAGGAGTTTCAACCTAAGTTTTGGAAACCCTATGGATAGAATTAGTTTTGTTCCCTTATGAATCTAATTTCAATTAAAAATAATAATTAAGTCAATTGGGATTGTATATACTGAGATATAGTAGAAAAAGTAAAGTGAGCTCAGTGAACCTAGGGAGCAGAGTCAGGACAGATTTTGATAAGTTTCCCTAGAAGCTATAGAAGTCCAAATATGTTGACTTTTGGATATATTGGAGAAAAATATGTTAGGATTTAAATGTCTTAAGAATCATGTCAATTGGAATAGTGTAACTCAGTTTATGGAATTAATTTGGAGGCTAAGTTAGGATAAAAATTGATAGATCAATTTTCAATTTTAATGTTCTAATGAATTTGCCTATAGAAATTTAAACCTAATATATATGTATATTGTATGTAGAGGATCCAAAAAGACCAATGGAAGTGAAAAACTTTGAAGGGGAGACAATCCTTATATTGAATACTAAAAAGGAAGTAAAGAAAATAAAGGAAAAGGTGAGTATATTCTATACTTTTATGTACATGGAATTGTCATTTGCTTCTTTGATTAAATTGTCAATTTTTTCTATTGATACCTAAATCTTTTGCTCTTGAGTATGAATTATGAATTATTATTTGAAATTACTTTAAAAACATATCATATGTTCTTTGACAGTGATATTGGATATTGCCTGGATTCCAATAGAATCCTATTGCCATATTGTTCCATTGATTTTTGCTAGCTATATTTTCATATTTATTAGTGAATTAAACCTTTCTCAGTGTTAATTGAATATTTCTTAAAGTATTAAAAATGGTACAATGTTTTTATCCTTAATGTAGAGATCCCCTTTTTCTAATGTGGGGAACACTAGGCTTTGTGCACAATGAAGTGACCCTTGCTAGAAGGGATATTGAATGCCATAGCAGTAAGGTCCAGCTAACCTTATGCTATGGTATTACTCTACAAGAAGAGCTATTACCACTAGTGTAATATTGATGAGTAGCGATGAAAAATTTCTACACTCATCTAGTGAATTCGGATTTCTGCTGAACTGTAGTCTTAGTGTTATTGATATTGCCTTCATTGCTATAGTTCTTGATATTATCATTCTTGTTATTGAACTCTAGTGCTAGTAGTATTGATTCCATTGTGAAGCCAAATTAAAGTGAACTGACCCTATGTGCATAATTGTTTAGAATGCATTCACTGAGTTTTACTTATTCCCCCTTCCTTTATTTTTTTTATAGGATATGTGGTTAATCAGTGTAGCTCAAGTTTTGCTATCCGCTTGAAGCTGAAAGTCAATTTAAAGAAAATGTTTATATTTTGATGATTGTATATTTAGTTAGAAGAGAACATATATAATTAAAATTAGTATGATATCTAGATGCTCCACAATACCTAAGTCTCCTAATTTATTAATGTAAGTTATTTATATATAATAATACTAGTAGGTATACAGGACAACTCCAGGGCAGTTAGCTGGAGAGATGTCTTTCAGTCTATCCTATGGCATAGAAGCTGGGATCCTTATTTATATAAGCCTACACAGTGGCAAAGTTAGTTATTATAGAGATGAAGAGAATGGCCAAGCTAGGAGAATAGACCTGGACCTCCTTGAAAAACTTAAGAGACATGGCCAACATCTGAGTGGTAGCCTACAAATAGCAAGCTGCCAAATATTTCAACTAAAAAGTCAAAAGCTAGGTGTTCAATAGAGACTTAGTCATGAGATTTCTTAAAGCCACTAGAACTGCAAAGGCATAGGCAAGCTCGCACCAACTTGTTCAGTTGGAGTCGAAGAAGAATCAACTTAAGGATTAGCAAAAGGATAAATAAAAGTAACGATAGAGAGAGGCTCAATCATTTAGGCTTCATCGCCATCACATATGCCAATAAAGTGTAAGAGTAAGGCCAAGGAAAGTTAAAGAAATTACTTGAATCACCTACAAAGAGGCAAAAATTATTCTTATCTCTTTGCCCTCCTCAATTTTTAGAAGACCCTTCTCCATAGCTTTAACCTAGTCTTCGACCCTTTATCTCTTCAGTAGTGGAGTAACATTATAGAAGTCAAAGTTGGATCTGTAACCCACGAGGCTGATATAGGCAAAGCCTCCCTTTGAATTAACAAAGGAATAGCAGAACCCTCCTTTACAATTATGCTCTTTAAAGGAGGAGATGAAAGTAGAAAAGTTAGCATCTTCTTCCTAGTATCAAAGAACTCCTTTATTATTTTAAGTGGCTTGGTTGAAGGAAGAGTTGCCTTGCCGTAGCAGACTAAGCCTTAACATCAGACTTAAAAGTAGGAATCGACTCTATTGTAGGTTCTACGACATGAGGTGGTACAAACACCTATTTTGAGACAACTAGAACTTATGCAGTCAAAGGCTCTAAAGTAGTTGAAACTATAGGAATCAATATAGTCAAAGACTTCAGAGTAGTGAATGTAGTGGCAATCTCTGCAGTCTTAAAAAACACATAAGGAAAAAGGTCAGACTCAGAAAGTGAAAAAGTAATTCACTAAGAAAATTGATAAAAATTGTCTTTAAAGATTAGTAGCCTTGTTCCAAACATATTCTTAATAGGTGAGGGATAACCTGCTTGAAAAATGGCTCAGTCAAGCAAAAGAGAACCTACTCACCATATAATCCTCCCAAGTAGCCTCCTCTACCACTTCTTTCCCTTTGCCGGTAACTAGAAAAGGGGGAGGAGGAGTAGAACATTTCCCTTAGGAATGGGTATCCCTTTTTTATACAGTAGGGCGAGGAGCAGCTAGAGGAGTAGTAGTCCACCATGCTGCATTATAGGTTGTACTAAAGGAAAGCCCCAAGGAGCAGTCCTTATCATAATAGCCATGGTAGGATCAGAGGCATTGATAAGTCTTCTCATGCCTAAAGGCTTTGCCGCCTACTCCCTAGGCACTTTGGCATGTCAAGGAAGGAGATCCTTATTATTTCAGTGCCTTAACCTCCCGATATGAGGATCTAATATTAAAAGTTTAGCAGTGGAACTATAAGGCCTCACTTCCACATTTTCTATTTTCTTAAGGATAACTTAGTACTACTTAGGCTCTTTTGTTCTCTATGAACAATCAAAATAATTAAAAAAAAAAAAAAAGAAGAAGCAAAGCGACAAAGTGGCAAAGGTAGGGGCTTACCTTAGATATCCTTAAAGTGGAGGACTAGCAGGAGGTTGCCCTACGCATTCTTCAATTATATAGCAAGCCACCATCTTTTCCATGTCTTAGATAAAGAGTTCAAAGATAAGAATCTTTAGAACCCTTTGCTTATCATATGTCACCTTATAAGGCTAGTCATCAATACCCTGTAAAGGTAGTAAGAAATGACAAGGAAAACCAAAATCTTTTAACTTATCACATTGGCCATCAGTGACCTCGATCAGCCTAAAATTTTTCTTCTTAATTTTCTTTTCCTTACTAAGGAATAAATTGCTTTGAGGCTTTATAGAGATCATAAAGATGCCAAAAGATCTATGGGCGCTTGAAACTTTGAAAAGCATTGGAAGAGTCTATTGGTAGGATGGATACTAAGGGTAAAGCAAATTACTTCAAACCTATAGAGGTCCCTAATAGAGTTGGGTGTCAGCATCATAGGATTCACCTGAAAGTAGTTGAAACACTCTAATAAGAAAAGAGAAGACTAGCCTCAAACTAGTGGTAGGAGACAATTTAATTGTCACGACCTAATTTCTAAGCTATGATGGTCCTAGAGCTGAGAAAGACATAAGGTCACCTAAACCCATAGAACCCTATTGAACTTATTATCATTTAGAATATTCCATTTTTAAACCTACCTTAAGATTGCAACCCCATTTATTCTTTACCATTTTTATTATTACTTTATCCATTCATTTATAACCATTACACTTTAATGCCATTTCATAACCATTGATTGGAACATCATTCTTAAGTATTAACAAATACTATTCATACATTCTTACTTACTATCATAAATATGTATATATAATAATTACTACCATTTGTTTACAATCCTCTTTAACACAATACATTTTAGTACTAAGCCTTCAAATGCCGAACTCTATATCGATTATCTTTAAAGTAACACAAGCAAAACTCAAAACATAGCAATTTAGGAAAGCAAGTCCCAAGCAAAGAAGCATAGCTCTAAATTTACCTTACTAATGATAAAAAATTTTAAACAATTATGGAATGAGACAAGCTTAATGAATACATAATAATATAAAATAATATAGAGGCAATATAAGATATCACGTGGATAAGTTTAACATGGCAATAGTGTGATGTTAATCAAAATTGGACATTTTAGTTTTTGAATACATTTTAGCAGAAATAATAATGTCTTAGAAGTAGAAAGCTTCCCTAATAGGAATACTAAAGATTGGCAGCCTAAGCCTTGCTCACTCACATACATCACACTACACAAGTTTGATCGGGCCTTGTGGTCAGGGGTTCCTCTTAACAGAGATTAGGTACTCTCACTCTACCCACGGGCTTATGCTAAGTGCATAAGGTCTAATGTATTTCCTCACACTCATGAGGATTTCTGCTTAATCATGGGTATCAATGAAAGACACATATAGGGTCTATACTAAGAATTCAATGGAAAATAGTTTAGCATATCAATCATTCTCGTAATTGGCTCAACATAAAACTAATGTATGAAGCTCGTTATGGTCAAATATCAAACAAGAAGGATATAGATTTCCAAAGGGTAAATAATCAATGGGCAAACATATATTGAATGTCACTTCAAGGTACATATTAAAGGATGGTAATTCAAGTAATGGTTTGCAAACAATATGGCACAATTACATCATATTATTAAGTACTCACCTTACACTCCTTTGTTCCTATTAATGTGCACCCTCGATTAATTTAGTGTCCTTCATGGTCCTGAGCAATTTCCTTGCCCTTGCCTTGATGTTCTACACCCATATCATTTTAATTACATATCAATTAGTAACTAATGATATTACCAATTATAACTTCTCTATCTTATACTTATTTTATTATTATTTCAACTTACAATAGAGATGTATCAATAGTCTGATATTCACACTTATATTTATTCTTATTTCTAATCATTTCCAAGCTAAATTCCTTATTCAATTTCATGAATTCAAGTTTAAATCTTAAAATTTTCAAATTGATTCATAAACCTTAGAATTTGGGAAAACTATTAATTTCCTTTCTAACCCTCAATTTAATTACAGATTTATCAAATTTATCTCTAGGCAATTAATTCCCATCAATTATTTTGAATTAATTCACTCTTATTCATAAGAACTCTAACTTGTCCTAATTAGGTCAAATTTTGGGAAAACTTATGATTTCCCACCAAAACTTTAAATTAGTTATAGAAATATGAGATTAACATAATATAAACCTATGTGATCATTTAATTATCAATATATAGCATTAGAACACCAAGTTTCCCTTTTAACTAAGTTTATGCCACTTGGATTTCCAAGTCTTGCATAAAGTTCTCAAAATTCTTTTTAGCTTTTCCAAATCATTTTTCTTCATCTAAAGTAATCATAGATGTATTCAATTAGAATTTAGAACACTTCCTTATTCATATCCCATCTTGGCCGATTTCAACACTTACTACACTTAGGTGACTTTTAGCTTTTCTTTACTTATCTTCACATTAATCCTTTAATTCTCTAGCCAAATCTCTATATTTCATTTTTGTTAATGTGAAGTTTTGGTGTAGAGATTTGTAAATGATGTTCAAAAAATGAATTAACAAATATATATATAGCTAGAAATATTTCATCAATTCAAGTGATGTTCATCATGAGGCATTGAAATGCTAAAAGGATGCATTTAGTCACCTTTGTAGGAAGATTAAAAATCCAACTTGATTATGGATTTGACTTAGGTCAACTTTGGTGGCTACAAGTCAAATTTTGTGACTTCATCTCTACATCAAATTTTTGTTTAGCTTACCACTTATAAGCTTGACGTTTCCTTCGGCCTTAGCCCTATAGGCCAGTCCCCATTGTTGGGCTTAGGCCTTAGATGTTCCAAAGCCTATTAACAAACCCAATAACATACTTAAAAATTTTCTTTTTAAATTTCTTTCTTTCTTTTCACTTTCACTTTCTAAATTTTACTCTCCATCTTTTTCTTATATGTAACAAGTTATCACATGAGCTTTATTTAATTCACTAAAGCATAATTAACCATAACAAAATCATAAATTAGACAAATGTTTCAAATGATGTCATAAAGTTTCTAATCAATTTCCTTTCATTTATATACTATGCTAACATTCATAAACCTTATCCTCTAATATCATTAGTAGTTAAGATAAGTTATGAAACCCTTGGGTATTATAGTAATGCTGAGTTCCATGGGAAGAACAACCATTGGATTAATGGAGTAGACCCTTTCATAAGGCTAAGGAAGGCAAAAGATGAATTGGTCGCTCTCATCCAGGTTATCACTAAAGGTGGCAAACTTAGAAGTGGTACTAAGGGGCTTAATGGTGCCCTACAACTCGTCCAGCATCCTCTGTTAGGTCTGAAGCTAAACTTGATCTCTCTTAGGGAAAGTGTCTTTCTTTGGTGCCATTAAAGAAGAATAAGAGAAGAAATGGAACAACTTAGAGAAGAATAAGAGCAATGCAAATCTTAGGCCAGGAAAGCAGAAGAGAGAATGAGAAAATCAAGAGATTCACAACAAGGCAAATGGAAGTTCTAAAATGAAGGGTATATAAAGAGGTAAACCCTTCAGTAACTGCTAAGTAATAATGAGGGAAAAAAAAGGCGGTAATAATTGGAAAATCAGTTGAAAATCGCACCAATTACAACACCACATAGCCATATCTATGCACAAAGAGACATGTATTAAATGCATATATATATACTTGTTTTTAATACCGAAAAACATGTATATTTGCATTATTTAGTTTATCAAAGCAATACTATAATTAACACATTGATGGAGATTATTTTTATATATTTCAGATCCTCCAATTTCTTAATTAGAATTTTTTTAAAAAAAATAGTTATTATGATGCAAAATGGGATTGGAATTAACCGTCTGACTCAAAAATAATTCTAAATAATCTATTGTTTTTAAAGTTCAATTTCAGCCTAAAATAGTTCATTTAAAATATCTAAATAGTGACTAGTTAATTCTTCTAAATGGCTAACCGCTTAGCCAATGTGGATTGGCTCCTACTTGTTGATATGCTAGCTTAACCTAGCATGTTAAATTAGCACCTCAAACTCACAATTTTATATTAATATAGATTTAGGAAAATCAACTTTAAAAGCCAACTACTAAGATTGAGAAGTCCATTTCTATATTAACCACTTAATATATTTGTATTTAATTAATGTGAGGCTTTTTCCCATGTTATATTCTTAACACTCGCACCAGCCCCATTATACATATATTTTAACGTTTTACCACCATAAGTTGTTTTCTTTATGATTTCTAAGGATTTATTCATTATCATCACTAAATTAACCTCAATATTAATTTTAAGTTAGTATTAAATTTTAATTTATCACTCAAAAGTATTAAATTTTAATTTATCACTCAAAATCTCTTAATCCTAAACTTATATAATAGTTAAATCATTAATTTTGTTTTGTGGTTTGTGAGCTTGACAGAACAAGTATATTCAATATTTTATATGTATAACTTCCCATCTAACACACCTTCATCTATCTTAGTTTTTTTAATTAAATTATTAATAATTTTATTTACCAATTAAATGAATTTCACTTTTATTGAATCAAATATACATGATGTAATAAAATTTATTTATAAATAAATTTTCATGTTTAATATTGTTCTATATAGTTATTTTTACAAAATAACTAATTTTGATTAATTTAAAATTAAATTAAATTTGTATCTTACTAATATCAAATTTATATAAGTTTGGTAAGATGTAAGCAAGGTCATCAAAATTTAACCTATTTTCTAATTTGGTCATTAAATTTTAATTTCTTATAATTTAATCACTAAATTTTAACTTTTTCACTGGTGAGACAATTCCAATGAAGAACTCAATTGAAATCTGACATGCCATTCCATATCACCTACACATACTAACTAAGCTAAACATGTCAACTTGCCATATCAAATTTAAAAATTTTAAAAAATCAACTTGTTAACTAATTAGAAATTTAAAAAATTAAAATTAGAAAAATAAAAAAGAAATTATTTACATAAAATCTACTACCTGTATTACCCAATCTACAACAAGGTATGTGCTATGGTTACTTGAAAAAACTCAAGTATACTTGAGTTTTTTAAGCCATTTTGTTACTACTTACCTGTTAAATAGGTAAATTATTTTTCTTTAAATGAGCCAAATCCCCAAATGCCTATTTCACCAAAGCTTTTGTTTCTCATTTACATTGTTTTCTCCACCAATAAAGCTAAAGAAAACCTTACAAATCTCTTTCTCCATTGTTGCTTTCTCAAGCCTTGGTTTTGGCAAATACCCAAAATGCAGGTTTTAACTCCATCTCTTTTTTCTTGTTCTTTCTCCAATATTTAATCTCTTTGAAATCCAATTAGTTTCTATCCCTTGTTATCTTCCCTAAAACTTTTGAAATTTTAATATCACAGAAATTAATCTTTAATTTCTATTACTATTTTTATTTGAATCCCTAATCTTATTTTTTGCATAATTGATAAAATCTTGACTTCTAAGAGTGAGGTTCATGCTCAAGTATATCAAGTCAGTAGTTCATAATTTGTAAATTAATATTTTTCATGGATTTCACTTTAGGTTGCGATTTTAATTCTCTTCCTCTCTTGTATGTAAGGATTCTAAGTGAAAGAGCTTAGAAGGGAAGAGTTTACAATCCTAAAGAGGAAATCACCTACTAGATTTTAGGTAAAGGAAATATCACTTTTAATTTTGCTTCATTTTTAAATTTGAGTGACACCTTCCTCACTCTATTTTTAGGGAATTTTTATCCTGATTGTATCATGAGATTGTTAATTAATATTTATATTTAGTAATAAATGGATAAATTTTTTAGCATTGTTAGTTTGAATCTTTGAGCTTGAAACAAAAATTTCCTAAAAGTTAAAGTCTTCGTATTTTAGTTTTTATCTATCCATGATCATTTTCTGAGCATAAATATCATTTTGTGGGTTAAATTTTTTATTATGTCACTTAGTAATGAATTTAATTACTTTAAAAATGTATGAAAATAGACCTAATGAAGAGTAATAGAAAAATAACAAAAATACGAATCAATGGAGAAAAAAATTATTATGTCAAAACTTTTGTTACCCTTGAGTTTTAAGTATTTATTGTTTGTTTTTTTTTATGGTTTAATTATTGATATGAGAATTCTTTGCTAGTTGAGAGTGTTGATTTTAATTTAATTGTGGCTTGAAATTTTAGTCTTTGAAATTAGAGGAAATTATGGAAATTTGTTGCTTGTTGCACTCGTAAACACTTTGTGTGATAAAAAAAACATTAGTTTACATTAAGTGAAACATTAAATTTTTGAATGCCAACATTTTTGAAGTATTATTATTTTTGGCTCTTTGGTTGCTATAAATTTTGCTATTGATTTGAATTTTTCATCTTTCTTATGGTTGAAAAGGTTAAGAATTGAAATTTTAGTAGAATAGAGTTGAAGTAAAGTAATTTTTCTAGATAGATAGAGGATAATCTATTTGGAGTAGTCTTAGCTATCTTGATCATGGTTTTAAATTTGATAATGGTTAGCCATTGATGGAAACTTGAAGGAGCTTTTTAAATTTATTTTCTTGTTAGTTGCTCAAATGTTAGGTTGCCTTAGAAGGTCCTTTCATTACTTTATTTTTCCTTTTCTTTATTACTTGCATTAATCTATCAAATTCCATTATTGAAATGTTCTATGTAATTTTAAATTTCAAGGAGTTCATTGAAACTTATGTAATCATCTTTGATCCACCATTTTAATGAATTGTACCTTTTTAAGTCACAATAATATTTGATTCCTTCAATGTTTATGTTTAAAAATTGTAATTTGTACCAAAAAAGAATGAAAGATATAGTTTCATATCAATCTTCAATTGGATATGGAATTTCCAAACCTAGTTCTTGCAAAAGAAAAATGCTTTAGAAAAAGGTTATAAATTCATTTTAATAGGTAGGTAAGAAATTTGATACTATTGTTTATTTCCTGATGATGTAACATATAACAGGTCTATCCAAAATCTCTCCTTTTCTCCTAACTAAAAAACCCTCTCTTTTTATCTCTTAAAATGATCATTATTAACATTTTCAAGTGTATTAATGATGCTATTATGATGTACAATGTTTTTTCTAATGTAAGTTGCAGTAGATAGGACTATCAATTATCTTTATGTTGGATAGTCTAATTATTCAAGTGTCAATTGCAACCATTTTCGAATATGGCATTTTTACATAATTGGAAAGTATGGCTAGTACATTATAAATCTAATTTCCTTGTCATGAATTTGCAATATCATGTTTGAATATTTGCTTTTTTGATTTTCTTACTTGTGTTTTTCGTAGAAAGTTTTAAGTAATCATATTCTTATATCTATATTATGATTTTGTAAAGGAGTGTGTTATGTCTCTAATTTGTATGTATATATATTATTATTTCAAAAAAACAATGTTATGTTAGCTTGTGTAGTGTGACTATATTCTCTTGTGGGGTGGGGTTTAGTCTTTCAAAATCTTTTATCTCTTATGGTTAGTGTTTGTATTTTATGAATGAGTGTGCCATATTCCTAATTATATGTATATATTATTATTTAAAAAATTAATTAATTAATTAATATTTCAATTACCAATTCATTTTTGAGAGAGAATAATAAAGTTACTCATATCTTATGCCATTACACGTGTATATCTTCTACAACCCCGTTATTCAAACACAATTTGCCTGCTACAGTTACTTAAAAAAAACTCAAGTAATCTTCACTTGAGTTTTCTTTTTTCTATTTTGCCACCAGTCACTAGCTAAATCAATAAAATGTTTCTTTAACCTTTTAAATGGCATGATATATGTAATGCATTTGTCAAACAATACCACTACAATATTAAAGTGAACGTCACCTAAAGGGATCTAGAAACAACTAAGCAAGGTCAAAGAGAATCCTCCACCACGTTCCTTATAAGGTAGAGGGCAAAAGTAGCCTAAATGGTGAATCATCCATCTTAAGTAAAGAAACTTGACGTTATTGTTAAGAATCTCCTCTCTCAATACTGAGCTCATTTGCAAACTTAATATCAACCTAACTTCAAAGCTCTTATTGCCACTACCAGCAAGATAGATAATTTTATCTAATTAGGGTAAATCAAGGATGAATCCTCTAGTTCAAGGTATCATAAGAACAATAATACCACTAACTCCAGTACTCAAAGAGAAGGGGAGGTACATGCTATCTCTTATGACTTTTTTTGAGCTAGGCATGCCCCTCGGCATTATTTATAAGAAAGCTCTAAAAGCTAATCTAGTTAAGCCCTTATAACCATGACCTTTTTCAAACCCCTTGGCCAAGGACTACAATGCTAAATGAGATATGTGATTATCATTAAAGGCCAGGGTACAAAACTAATGTGTGCAAGGATTTGAAGCATAAAATTTAAGACCTCATTGACAATGGAGACATCCTTGCTCCCAAACCTAAAGTCTTGCACCACCAACAATCCTTTTTGGAACCATCGAGCTCACCTGACCATCTTAAGCTTCACTCAATAATTGGCACTTTGAGAAGAATGTTGGCCCTGCTATACCCGAGTCCTCCGAGTCAGTGTCTATGTCATCTACATCTTAGTCTATGTCTGAGTTACCTTAGTCTGAGTCTAAGTCCAAGTCCTTTAAATTTGTTTCTATTAAATCTTTCTTTGAGTTCAAGTCTATCAAGTCTTGTCTTCCTAAGTCTATATTTCATCTTCTAGGCTTATCCTTTAATGTAACACATGATGTGGGACTTTTGTTAGTAATATAAAATTTTGAACTTTCTGCTTCACTTTAACTTTTTTCTAATTCATCTTTAAATAGGACATCTAAAAAAAGAACAAACAAAAAAAATGAAAAATGAAAAAATAAAAAATGAAAAATGAAAAAGGCAAAAGGATCAATTAATTATGGCACAGAAGAAAAAATAAAAAATCCCATATATTGCATCTGTATGGCATTAGTGAAAAAGGCTCATGAGCTACTCTGCATGAGACAAGGATATGATAGGGATGATCTAAACATCGCAATTCATGAGATCTCCACCTATACAAAAGAAGCCTGTCAAGGAGAAGCTATGGAGAATTGTAATACCTAAAGATCTCATAGCTCATTATATTCATCAAAGATGTTATAGAATATGATTTCCAAATGCTAACATAGTATAGAAATGAAATGGTATCAAATAGAAACTGTGTGATGCCATTTGTATTATATGTTTAGTTTATAATTTCACTATGACTATTTATGATATAGTGAATTTAATAGAGTTCATGTGATATTAAATAGGTCCTAAATAAGATAAAGAATGCAAAATAGGAAGTCAAAGTGAAATGAAAGAAAGGAAACTAAAAATAAAAATTTCTAAGTATGAAATGGGCTTATAGGCTTGTTAATGGGCTTTTGAACATCAAAAGCCCAAATCTAATTGCTTGGCTTGCCCATTGGGCTTATGAGTGAGTAAATATAACTTCTATAATGTTAGAAATAGTTAGCCAAGCTAAAATTTGATGTTGGAAATGCTAGCCATAAAAATTGACTTAGTAGCCACAAAAATTGACTAAGTTAAATCCTTAAGCAAATTGAATTCCCATCCTTCTTATATGAAAGTCTAAGTACATTTTTAGTATCTCAACACCATATAATGAGTATCACTAACTTAGATGAAATCTTAACCATCTAATTTGATTAAATCATAGCCATCCATTGTGATTAAATCCTATTCATTGAATTAAGTTTGATCAAATCCTCACCATTCAACATTTCATATATAAATGAAAATTATGTTATGAACATCATTTGTTAAGTTCTAAACAAAAAATTACCTAATAATAAAATGAAAATCTCTCCACCCTAATATCAACATAGGATCACTAAATCAAAGTCCCTTAAGGTAAGAAATTAAGTTTATTTACTTCTATCTTGGCACTAAATATAACTTTGGTGTTATATGTTGCAATGATTTCTTTATTTTTCCATCCATATGTGTCGACCAAAGAAGGGTGTGAATGAGTAGTGTTGTTTTGGATGTTTTATGATTAAGTATGGAAAATTTGGCTTGAAAATCTAAAGGTTAAAATGTGAAAATAAGCAAAAAAAAAAAAAGTATGAAAATCATTTAAACTGCACCATATAGGTTATTATGTTGATTTCATATTTCTATGATTGATTTGGAGATTTGACAAGGAATCATAAGTTTTCCCCAAATTACCCTAAATTTGGTAAATTAGGATTTTATGACTTAAGGTGATTTAATTTCAATTAATTAATAGGAATTGATTGCTTAGGTGTTAATTTGATAAATCTATGATCAATTTGAGGTTTGGAAGGGAAATTGATAGTTTTTCCCAAATTTTAAGGTTTATGAACCAATTTAAGAATTATGGGATTTGAACTTGAATTCATAAAATTGAAGGAAGAATTAGGCTTGGAAATGTTGCAATGTAATTGTTAGTGATATGCCCTACGCAAATAGTATGAATGTTATCATTATTACTATTTTTGTTAATAAAGACGCAATCCATTACCATGTTATTTATTGCAATTAATATTTTTTTACTTGATAATAAGTTCCATGAATAGTTTATTCCATCCAAGGTGATTAAGTACATAACTTGATAGTAAAACTCTAAGGTAAATGGGATATTATTCTATGTTAGCCCTCGTCACTCATTATTGTTGGAATAATAATGAATTAAGACTAGTGAGGGCTATGAAATAAATCAATTTGATTTTTTGATCAAAAATACTATGTAGTTTGACTGATTATCATGTTTTACTTGTTATATATATATATATATATATATATATTAAGTCAGCTCATATGTACAGATTAGAGAATAGTGTATTGACTAATCCACTGTGAGAATACTATACGATAATGTCATACATAATTCTTATTACAGTATTTTTATTTAGTCCTTTGACCTAGAATTACAATAGATTCCTACATGAGGAATTTTATATTTTGACATAGTCCAACATCATCTATAATAGGATGATAATACAGAATGTTATTTGATATAGAGTGAATCATACAAAGGAATGTTAGTGATTGAGCAGGAATTTGTCCCTCTCATTCTGAGAGAGATATCTCTAGGCCCCTCGATAAGTAAGACTGAGAAAATGCATGGATGTGCTCAGATGAATTGATAAGGGATACCAATGTCATTTATTTAGTTAGTCTATTTAGAGATTTAGAAATAGTCTAATTAGTAATATGAGGGTGACATAATCCACGCCTCATATTCAATTATGATATTGAGTGACAAAAGGTCTACAACGCTGATCGTGAAAGTTTATCGGATCACTGATTTTCACTTAACTTGGGTAGTCATAATGTCTTGCTAGATGTTACTTATGACTTATGGAACAAAAATGGAATTTCAGGCTTATTGCTAACGTTCGTTGAACCTGTAAGGTCACACACTTATAACGAATTTAAAACGGACTATAGGTTAATGTTTGTCTAGGTTCATTGAACTCAAAATTGTCTAGGTTCATTGTTGTTGTCTAGATTCATTGCACTAAAAGATAATTAAAAGTTAAGCTAACACTAATTTACTCTCATTATGTACATTTACTTTATTAAGATAAAATAATTTAATATTTAAATATTTATATTTATATATAGATAAATATTTTAAATATTAAAATAACATAATATATCTTTAATAGTTAAGGATATCTTTTGAGGTCTTCTGATCATATTAGAAAACAACCTAATTAAGATGATCATTAGGTTTTGGTATTAACAGATACATTTTTCTAGTGTGAGGGAGAGATACATAAAGAGAAAAATTTGTATTTTCATACAAATAAAAAGTTTTTTGTTTTTTGAAAAAGATTTTCAAGGCTAGTGCTAGCACACTGTAGTTCGATTTCTTATTATGTTCATATGGATTCAAATCCAAAGACTATTGGTTTTGATTCATGAAGCCCATTTTCGCAACTGCACTAAGAATTTTCTACTTGCTACAAGAGATAAGCTATATAAACTTTAACTGATTTAATTGAAATGTATGGATCCTAGTGGATTCTAGGAATTAAAATTTTATTTTTCATTGCATATGATGTTTGTTTGATCCCTAAAATCCAATAGTAACCTATGTAGTACTAATTTAGGAATTTGATTTGTTAGAAATCTTTTACCCCAAATTTAATGAATTAACTATCATTACAAGACTAAAAATGTATAATCAAGACTTTGTTAACAAGCCTCCATTCTGAGATGAAATAATAAAACAAATATAGGATAGATAAGTTATGACTAGTAACATTATTAGTTACTAATTAATATGTAATTGAAACAACATGGGTGTAGAATCTTAAAGAAAGGGCAAGGATATTGCTCAAGACTATGAAGGGCGCTATTTTAACCAAGATTGAACAATTAATAGGAGCAATGGAGTCAAGGTGAGTACTTAATAATTTAATATGACATGTGCCGTATTCTTTGAACTATTATTAATCCAACCATTTTTATTAAAATACTCCAATTCTGTATTGAGCATGAATGGTCTATTAAATAATGAATCATTGAATATCATATTCTTTTATGGCATTTATCCATTGTGAGCCCTTCCACATTGATCTCATGTGTGATCATTAATGAGAATTGTTCTTGTATTGGGATATTTTCCATTGAATTTCTTATTATGGATGTCATGTGAACTTTCCCAATTACACCTATTGATGAGCAAAAATACCCTTCTAATGTGGGGTAATACATTGGACCTTGTGCATATGGTATAAGCCCATAGGTAGTGCGAGAGTACCCAACCTCTGTTAAGGGGAACACCTAACCGTAAGGCCTGATTAGTCTTGTATAATGTGATGTATGTGAGCAAGTAAGGTATAGATCGCCACTCTTAAATTTCTATGTTTAGGAAGCATTCTATTTCTAAATAGGTATTATTTCTGCTAAAGATATTATTTATATCTTTAATGAGAAATTGAATTATGATGACAATTTTGATTAACATTGCTTCATTGCCATAATTGAGCTTACCTAAATAATGACCTTTTGAATCACTCTATATTATATTATATTATTATGTACTCACTGAGCTTATCTCATACCATAGTTGTTTAAATTTTTTAGGTTAGGGTGACATACTAGAAATGTAAATCTCAAGTTGTGTTCCTTTGGTTAGGAATTGCTTTGCTAAATTTTCGTGTTTTGAATTTTGCTTACGTTACTTTGAAGACAATTGATCTAAAGCACTATGGTATTTAAAGGTCTAGTATTAAAATGTATTAAATATATAAGTACTATAATCTATATTGTAGTAGCTGATGTATTGATGTTATCTTTATACTTCCGCCAGGTTAAATAAACTCTAAGTCTATTATACCCTATCTATAGGCAAGCGCACTTATCATTCGGGTAGTATAGCACAAAAGAGGCTGATTCTATAGGGAAATTATACAACTATTAGCTCAAACGTTAACAATTAAACTATATTAATTAATTACAAAAAATTAGCAAGATTAATGGAAAGTAATCAATGAGCAAGTTATCTAGATAGAAACTCCCCCTAGCTTCTCATCTATTTCACGAATCACAAAATCAATTAAATCAAATAATGAATCAAGTTGATAGTCCTAAAATTAGAAATAAACCTTTCTTAAGTGAGTTAATTCCTTTTCCCGAAGCAAATTAAATAGAATCTCTTCTTATTCAATTAGTTAGGCAAAATATTAAGATCAAAGAATTAAAGCCAAAAGATTTTGTAAACCTATTTCTAATGTCTGCAATCCCCAATATCCATAAGTGATTATATCAAATCAAGGGTATCTCTACTTCTTAATAAGAAATCAAGTATCAAATCAACAAGCTAGCAATTATTAATCAGACTTTATCAATATAAATCATCAATATAACTCAACTCAAGGATGATTTGATTAAAAACCAATCATTCAATCCATACAATCAAAACTAGGTTAGTCCCATCTAGATAAGTAAAGTTTAATTCATGGTAAATCTAAAGAATAATGAACAAGAAAGAAGGGAAAGAAATCTCAAACAATCCATAGATAAGTTCTTAAAAATCTTCTCTTCGATCTTGAATCACCCACTTCAAATCTACTCGGATCTTATTCTTCACCTTAATTTCGGCTGTGATCTATCCCTTTCTTCCCAAAAGGTTCTCTAGAAGAAAAACCCTCTAAAGATTTATATATCCCCCTTCCTTTTTCTCCTAAGAACATTTTTTAAAGGTGTAAATTTTTGCTCAACATGGTCTGGAACACAGCCATGTTCCAAGACTTATTGGCATCTATTTCTTACAAAACTTAAATCTTTAACATAGGTTGCAACACACCTTGGTACACGGGTAGGATGCTTAACATGCCCAAGAACATGGGTATGTTCCTAGGTGTGTTCATTATTGTGTCTCTAATTCTTTGCTCAAAATTCACCGAATTCACTCCTTAGCTTTGCAATTTTAAAACAAATTGATCCGTGGCCTCTAGTAAGATAAATCCCTCAAATATTCTGATAAACCACTTAACAAACAAATTAAACCCAATTTAATGACAAAACACAGTAAGAACAAGGGATAAAATCTAATCAAATATGCACTTATCAAATCTCCCCCACACTTGAGCATTTGTTTGTCCTCAAGCAAATTAAGTGAAGATAGTAGTTCGAATAAAATTTCCTCTCTCAACTTCAAAATAAATCACTAAAGTAGAAAATAACTCACTTATCAATAAAGTTTAAAATCTTCAATCAAACATCAATTCTCAAACATGATAGTCATATCAAGAGATCTTCATAACAAATCCCATAAATTATGAAGTCTAAACTACATAGATTTGTGCAAACTATTCCATAGCAACAAAAGTTAAAGCATAGTAGATTTATAAAAATTTTCTCCGAGGTGCTTGACCACTTCCTTGGCTTTGTTTTCTTTTTTTTTTTTTTCTAACTCACTGGAGCTAAACCATATTTGAATTGTCATAATCGCATTTTGATACTGTGAACCCTCATTTTAGCAACTTCAAAATTCACATTAAGCTCTCTAAAACTGGCTACAGTATTCTTGGCACAACCGGATGCCTTTTTGCCGCCGACTAGACCTTCTGTATCATATAGCCCTTTTTTGAAACTGACTGAAATCTACCTCAGACTAACTGTCAAAATGTCCTAAAATTAATTTCGATCCTAATGACACTGACCGTTAATTTTTTTGAGCTCTGTGGCTCCCAAAAACTGACCTGGAAGTCTCAAAAATTGACTCAAAAATTCTCAAAAAATGGGCCGCCAAGGAAAACCTCGGGAAGCATGCTGTGCCACTTGGCGTGCCACATGGGAGGCATGCGGCATTGTGTCAGGTCTGCACGGTGTCGCATGGCCTCTTTGGGGCACACCGCAAAAGCCTGACGCAGCGCCGCACAGGCTTGGTGCGGCACCTTGCCAGGGCATGGTCCTTTCTGCTCCAGTGGGCCCTATGCACGTAAAATGACTTTTTTTACCCCTTTTTGTCTAGTTATCAGCCATTTTTTGACCCTATCCCCATGGTCTTTTCACATTTCCATTATCTAAATTACCCTCTACCCCATTTGCCTATAAATAGGCTCCCCATTCCCTCATTTTTTCACACACCAATGGTTGATATTGGTAGCTATCTATCAACCTTCTTTCTTCTTCTCCCTCCATCCACTCTCCAATTAATTAATTAATCACTTTAATTAATTAATTTTCCCACCCAAGCCTAGTTAATTAATCCTTTTAATTAACTAAAAAAAATCTTTTTTTTTATTTACAAGATAATTAATTAATCTTTTTAATTAATTAATTACCTTTTTTTTAATTAAATCAAAAAATCTCTTTTTTTAAGCTCATCCCCTATTTTAATTAATTAATTAATCATTTTAATTAATTAATTACCCTTTTTTAAAAAATTAAATTAAAAATCTCCTTTTCAACTCAATTACTATTTTAATTAATTAATTAATCATTTTAATTAATTAATTCACTAACCCATCACTTTTTTGATCATTAATCAACTCATTTTGTTCGGTCTGATAAAACGGAACTTCGGTCCGGCAAAACACTTTTTTCATCTCATCCGTCAAAATCCAAGGTATTTTAATCAAACTCGTTCTCCAAACCCAAAAAATCATTTTTAAATCCTTCCACTTAATTGTAGAGCGAACTACGTGGGTTTTGATTTCTATTCAAATGGGGTATGTAGGAACATTTGAAATTTAAGTCCAAATCTCAAATCCAATTTTTTTTTAAATTAAGCATATTTTTCCTTTTTTTTTTTTGTGTGTAAATCAATTATCTTTTTACAATATTTGTAAGGGAATTTGTGGCCTTCCTATAATCCCATAAGGGCTAGAGAGGGCATCCCTTTTTTTTTTTTATGTAATTATCTTAATTAAGGAGTGATCATGTGGTTCCCCCAAGTCTCTAAAGATTGGAGGGAACACTCTCCTTTATTTGTGAATGTTTATTATTCCATTAATTTTCATACATTCATCTTATGCCATGTTCATGCATTTTATTTTGCAATTCATGAAATTAATTTTCAAGTCAAATTAAACTTAAAGAGTCAAATTTAGATTATTTAAAACTAAAAACCTAGTCTCCGAACTCAACCTGATTCGAAGGCTAGTGATTTTTATCTTTGGGCAAATTAATGAATTTGGAGTCAAAATTGGGTTTTTTCCTTAATATTTTCCCAACTAAATAAAATTAAGGTGGCGACTCCTAAAAATCATTTTTCAAAATAACTAAATCCGAATCCGAGGGTTCCATCATGAGTCTAAATCCGAATGAGCATCCTGGTTTCCTCTAGCAGACCGGGCCGGTGCTCGAGCGAGGCCTCACAGCTGGCGACTCCACTGGGGACTAGTTGCCACCTTTTTTTAATAAAAAGGAAAATAAGAGGATTACTATTTGGTTAAGAAATTTTTTTTTCTAAAATAATCTCTATTTGGCTCATTAAGTATAATTTGGCTTTCATGTATCACTTTGCATAATAAAGGCCCATTGCCTAAACCTTAGCTTTAGGAAAACTTTTTGGATGGCAAGTAGCATTGGCTCGACAACTCTCTTTGAGTGTGTTGGGAGATAGCGAAAGCATTCCACTCTGCGATGAATCCCCGATCATTTTGGTGGTGTAACGAGCAGTTAGTACTGTTGGACCCATGCGAGGTTCCTTGCCTCATATGTGGTTAGGTATATCAATGCTCTAGTGGGACGGGGACCCTTAAATCAAACCACCCTTTACCCTTGTGCATATAGTCGTCTTAGCCTTTGAGCTTAGGTTCCATATACCATAATAATCGATACTTTCACATGTTCATAAAACTTTTTCAGCGTGCATCATGACATGATCATGCATGCACATAACATGAGAAAACTTGACAAGGTCAACCCTCAAAAATCCAAAACTAGTGGTCCGATTACCCCAAAAGCACCTCATACACATTCACCCTGTCAATGTGTAAACCCGGTGACCAACCATGTGGAAGGAATCCTTTTCCTAACACACCTTCACATTCATGCCTTTTTTCTTTATAATTCTATTTTCGTATTGTCTGTTTTCTGTTTCAAGGTACCAATGGCTCACCCTTTTGACCAAGACGTAATGGGTGCCTTTTTCATCAATCTCCTCAAGAAGCAGGAGGAAGCTTTTTAAAATACACTCGCCACTGCCCTTAAAACCCAAGCCGACACCTTCACCAATGCCCTCAATGCCCAGTCTGCCACTTTCACCAATGCTTTCAATTCCCAACGTCAATCAACCACCAATGAGGTGAGGGAAATGACCAATGCTCCTATCGCTCCTCCTCTTGCTCAACATAACTCCACCCAAGCCGGGACCATCCATTCCACCACTTTCACTACTCCCGTTATTGACCTCACTGATAAGGGAAAAGCTCCAGAGACGCCCACCTCTCCTCCTTTAGATATGAATGCCATCTCTCCTACTCCCACTACGAATCTTTTTCAAAGTGGGAAATTGATGGAGAAATTTGAGACTTTAGAACGATCCATCAAGAATATCAAAAAACATGAGGACATCATTGATGTCGACTCCCTTGCTCTTTTCCCGAATGCTAGGGTTCCACCCAAGTTTAAGATGCCCGTGATGGACAAATTTAACGGCACCACTTGCCCTAAGACCCACCTCAAAATGTACATGGGTGCCATGAGACCCTTTGGTGTGGATGATAAGCTCCTTGCTCAATTATTCTAGCAGTCATTAACCAGAGCTGCTATTAAGTGGTTGTTAGATCTGGACAAAAATCATAATAAGACTTGGGATGATATCTGCAATGCTTTCATCAAGCAATATCATTATAACATTGAGGTAGATGTCACTCGACGAGACTTAGAAACCACTAAACAGAACCAAAGAGAATCCTTCACTATGTTCCTTACAAGGTGGAGGGCAAAGGTGGCGCAGATGGTGAACCACCCATCCGAAGAGGAACAAATTGACATCATTATGAAAAACCTCCTCCCACAATACCAAGTTCACTTGCAAACCCAGTATTTCTTGGACTTTAAAGCCCTCATTGCTACAGACTCTAAAATTGAAGATCTGATTCAGATTGGCCAAATCAAGGATGAATCCTCAAATTCTAGATACCGCAAGAACACCAATTTCACCTCCAACACCACTCATTATGTACCTCAAAGGGGGGAGAAATTAATGTTGTCTCTTACCATCAACCTATGAGATTAGAAAGAAGGAGCTTTTCTGAATTGGGAATGCCTTTAAGCACTGTTTATAAAAAGGCTCTGGAAGCCCACCTCGTCAAACCCTTAGAACTAAGACCACTCCTAAATCCTTTGCCCAAGAACTATAATGCCAGCGAACGATGTGATTATCATCAAGGGCCCAGGCATAAAAGGGATGCTTGCAAAGCTTTGAAGCATCAAATCCAAGACCTAATAGACAGTAGGGATATCATTGCCCCAAGAGCTAAACCCAACATGACCACTAATTTGTTACCTAACCACCAGGCGAATGTCAACCTTATTTCTTCTAACGATTTCTTCTAACGAACCTGGAATTGATCCTCTCTCCCTCATTTCGGGTTATTGTTGTGTGCTTGATCTAAATGACTTTGTCACTGAAATCGATGTAATTACTTGAAGTGGAAGAGTCCTTCCACCACCTCCATAACTGGTGGATTCAAACCCGATAGGTCATATAATCCCTCTTCCAGCTGAAAAATTAAAACCCCATAATAAATCAGAGGAAGATCCCATTCTCAAGCAGTTGAAGAAAACCCAAGCAAACATATCGATATGGAGCCTCATCCAGTCTTCTTACCCTCATCGCTAAGCTCTTTACAAAGCTTTGAATCAATGTCAAGCTCCTATCGACATCTCAGTAGAGACCATCGTCGCATCTCTAACCAACATTGCCAAGTCCATAACCTTTTCTTTCAGTGATCATGATATCCCTCACAGAGATGAAAACCACAACCATGCTCCCTACATCATGGTGATGACCCAAGACAAGACTGTGCCCATGGTACTAGTAGATAATGGGTCTGCCCTGAACGTATGTCCACTAAAGGTGGCCAGCTATCTAGGATTAGAGGCTTCAGATTTTATTCCGTCGGACCAAGTGGTGAGAGCATATGACAACACTAAGAGGGAGGTTTTGGGTGTGGCTAATCTTAATGTCACAGTTGGACCAGTGATGATGCCAATCCCATTTCAAGTGATTGACGTCTCAGCATGTTTCAATCTCCTACTTGGTAGACCATAGATCCACCAAGTGAAAGTAGTTCCTTCCTCCTTACACCAGAAGTTGAAATTTCCCCATGGTACGAATATCATAATTGTCCAAACTGATGTATATGGAAAGAGTGACATCCCAAGATCTGTGCCAATCCTGGAAATCAAATCCAAACCCTCTGCCATTCCTCTATTTGGCTTCTCGTTTGATACCGTCTAGTTCATTCAAGGGGAAGGTAAAAAGTTTGTTCCTTTTGATTTTGATCCATATAGTAATGTGGCAGTAGCTAACATGATGAAAAGAATGGATTATTTTCCAGGTTTGGGACTTGGAAGAAACCAGTAAGGGATCACCTGATTTCTTGAATATCCCACTGCCACTCCTCCTTTCAGCCTTGGCTATGTGCCCAAACCTAAAGATATTGCAGAATTGGAGGAAAAAGCCAAGCTGAGGGTTGAGGCCAAAAGGCAAGGTGAGACTTTTGATTGGCCTATACGCCCCCTATTTCAAGACTCTTAATGGGTATTTTATAAAGGAAGGAGAAGATTTTCCCTATGTGGCTTTCCTGAACCTTGGTTTTACCCCATTTCTAAGAAATTGGTCCCTGGTTTTGAAATATTTTTTGATATCAGGCTCAACCTAGAGGAGTGAAGCCTATCTACTAATTGGAGGAGGATTGGGAAGCAAGCATGGAGCCCTCTCTTTTCGAGACCATCCACATGATCACTTACCACCAAGAACTTGACCCCATCAAGCTTATCCAACCATCTCAAGCACCGCCGAATAACTGGTATTTTGAGAAGAGCACTAGTCCTGTTTTGTCCTTATCCGAGTCTTCCGAGTCTGAGTCTAAGTCTGAGTCCCTTGAGTTTGAGTGTGAGTCTGTGGAGACCTTTCAGTCTTTTTTGTCTAATTTTGTAACCTGTCCCCCTAGTTTGTCCTTTCAAAATGATGTAACCCATGATGATGGGACTTTTGTTTTTAATGAAATGAATAAGTTTTCTGCCTACTTTCCTGACTATCTATGCTTTACTTCATTTGATTCACCACTATATGAGAAATCTGAAAAAGAAAATAAAAAAGAAATAAAAAATGAAAAAGGTAAAGAACCAATCAATTATGGAGAGGAGAATCCAAAAATTACATACATTGCGTCTGTATTTTCTGACACACAGGCATTAGCTGAAAAAGTGCATGAATTCATAAACTGTTTCGCATGGGAACCCAAGGACATAGTGGGGATAGATCCGAGCATAGCAGTTCATAAGATCCTGACTTATGAACATATGAAGCCTATAAAGTAGAAGTTGAGAAGAATGAAGACAGAATGGTCTCTAATGATCAAAGAGGAGGTTGCCAAGTTGCTAGATAATGGGTTTATCGAACCCATCACTTATCCCTCATGGTTGGCCAACATAGTGCCTATCCCCAAGAAGGATGGAAAGGTCCAAATGTGTGTTGATTATAGGGATCTCAACAAAGCTTGCCCGAAGGATGATTTCCCTTTGCCTCATATCGATTTACTTGTGGATCGCATGGCTAGTGCATCAATGGTCTCCTTGATCGACCTCTATGCGGGCTACAACCAGATCCAAGTCTATGCTCTAGATAAGGAAAAGACATCCTTCGTGACTGAATGGGACACCTATTGCTATCGGGTAATGCCTTTTGGTTTGAAGAATGATGAGGCAACTTATCAATGAATGGCCACCACTATATTCCATGACATGATGCACAAGGATGTCGAGGTATACGTGGATGACATAGTCATAAAATTTGAAACTCTTAAAGGACATTTTGATGCTCTGGACCGATTCTTCACTAGGCTTAGGCAATATAATCTCAACTTGAACCCAGCTAAGTGCCTCTCTTCGGGCGTATTCTTGGGACACTTAGTCAGCCAAAGAGGTATAGAGGTGGATCCAGCAAAGTCAAAAGCAATTATAGAAATGCCTCCCCCTAAAACTGAAAAGGAGATTAGAGATTTTCTGGGTCGTTTACAGTATATCAGTCGCTTTGTTGCACAACTGGCAGACACTTGTGGGCCAATCTTCAAACTATTGAGGAAAGGAGGCCCTAAATAATGGAATGAAGAATGCCAAAAAGCCTTTGACAAGATCAAGGACTACCTCTTGAACCCGCCAATATTGCAACCCCCAAGGCAAGGTTAGCCATTGTTGCTTTACTTATCAGTAACTTAAGAAGCCATAGGTGTAATGCTTGCTCAGAATGCTCCAGATTCACGCAAAGAGAATGCCATTTACTACTTAAGTAAACATATGTTGGCTCATGAGTTTAAATACAATCAGATTGAGCAGTTATGCTTAGCCTTAGTTTGGGTATGTCACAAACTTCAGCACTACCTATGCTCATACACAACCCATGTGCTAGCTGACAATAGCCCCTTGAAATTCTTTATAGAGAGGCCAGTTCTTGACAGCAAGATGGTGCGATGGATGGCAATTCTTGTAGCATTCAACCTAAAGTATGTCCTAAGAAAAGTGGTTAAAGGAAGCATAATTGCTGACCAACTGGCTACTACCCCTGTGGGGGAAGAAATATTCAAGCCTGAGTTCCTAGATGAGGATATATTGGTCATAGATCCTGAGGTATATAAGTTATTCTTCAACAGCGCCACTAATAGTAAAGGCTATGGAGCTAGCGTAGTTCTGGTTATCCCTAAAGGAGATCATTTGCCTAAGGAGATTAAGTTAGCCTTCGAGGTGACTAACAATAAAGCAGAATATGAGGCATGTATAGCTAGTCTAGAGGTGGCCATTAACATAAGGATAGACTATTTAGAGGTTTATGGTGATTCCAACCTCATTGTTTCTCAAGCCCTGGGTAAGTGGAAAATTAGAGAAGAGCGTTTGGTTCCTTACCATCAATGCTTGAATGACTTGGCAGAGAATTTCCATAAACTCTCCTTTCACTATTTGCCGAGGGCAAAGAATCAGTTCGCTGATGCTCTAGCCACCTTGGCCTTGATGATCGATATGAGCGATAATGAGATACACAAGCTTATTGTTATCAAAGTAAAACGGCAACCTGGATATCATACCATGTGCATGAATCTCTAGTTGGCTGACACCAAACCCTGGTTTTGGGACATCCTCAATTACATCTAGAATGGTAAATATCCAGAAGGAGCCTCAAAAGCATACCGGAGAACTCTAAGGCAGCTATCCGCTAGTTTCATACCTAATGGAGGTGTGCTATATAAGAGAGCCTCGGACAACATTCACTTGCAATGCTTGACCAAAGAAGAAGCCCAATAAATTATGGAGTGGGTCTATGGTGAAGAGGAAGGTCCACACATGAATGGTGTAGCCTTGGAACAAAAGATAGCAAACCTAGGCTATTTTTGGCTAACCATGAATGAGGACTACGCAAAGTTTGTACAGAGATGTCACAAGTGTCAGGTCTTTGCCAAACTCCAACATCGGTCCCTTGTCCCTCTAAATCCAATAGCAACACCATGGCCTTTTACTACTTAGGGTATAGATGTCATTGGGAGGATTTCCCCAAAGTTCTCTAGTAGGCATAAGGACATTCTAGTGGCCGTAGACTACTTTACAAAATGGATTGAAGCAGTGCCATATCAAGTCCTAAATGCAAATAAGGTGGCACACTTCATCCAAACTAATATCCTTTATTGGTTTGGAACCCCCTTTCAAAATCATCATGGACAATGGCTCTCACTTTCAAAAGGAGGTAGTCCACCTTCTCCTGAAAAAGAAGATTCAGCATCACCGCTCCTCTCCTTATCGACCACAGACCAACGGCATAATCGAGGCAGCTAACAAGACTATAAAGACTATTTTGCAGAAGGTTATTGAAAAGCACAGAGACTGGCATGAGCAACTACCTGTTGCTTTATGGGGATACAGAACTATCGTTCGTACTTCTACAGGGGCAACCCTATAGGCCTTGGTTTATAGAATGGAGGTTGTTCTTCCCATTAAGATGTAGATCCAATCTGCTAGGGTAATTAGGGAAAGCCAATTGAGTGAAACTAATTGGATTAAAGAATATCATGAACAGCTAAATGCTATCAATGAGAAAAGGATGGATGCCTTGTACAGGATCCAGGGCTACCAACAGAGACTAGGCCGATACTTCAATAGGAAGGTAAAAGACAGGGGCTTAGAAGAAGGAAATTTAGTTCTAAAGGAGATTAGGGCCCCAGTTCATGACCCAAGGGGAAAGTTTAGGCCAAACTAGGCTGGGCCGTATGTACTAAAGAAGATTTTATCTGGCGGAGGTGCCATTCTTGCGGATGTAGATGGAAACGAGTTCTCTAATCCCTGTAACTTGGATCAGCTGACAAGATATTTTGTCTAAACCTGCATCATTTCCATCTATTTTCATATCCAAGGCAATGTAATCAGAACAACGTGGACCTGATTCTCCCTGAAAAAGAAAAAAAATCGATGTAAGGGATACGTAGGTAGTCTGACTCGAGTGCAGTCCAATGCATAATATAAAGATATTCTGCTTGCATCACCATCTCGTCTCCTCTATGCCTAATGCAACATTTGGTATTTTTGTCTTAAAAAAAATAATAAAAATAATATAATAAAAATAGTGCTCACTAAGTTGAAAACCTGTGAGGGTAGCTTAGGTAAAAATTAGAGCAAAATAATAATAAAAATATCTCATATAATGATGATCATATTTTACAAAAGCATACAATCCATCATCACAAAAAGAACAGCTTCTATTTGTACCTATAGCTTGTCTTGTGTTCATGTCAGCTTACAAGAGTGTATAAAAAAGAAACCTATAGCTCGTGTCAGAACAACCACCAAAAATAGGTAGACAACTACCTCTACCTAGGCAACCCACCTCCTCCTCCTCCTAGGATGAACGTCCCCCTCAGAATCAGATCCTACCACTATCTCCTCAATCGTCACTCCCCTAATTTGGGTCTCTGTGTCCCCTTTCGTAGCATCAGTGGTCAAAGCGCTTATAACGCGTGAACTACTCTCAGCGGTCACTCTGGCTAGTCTGTCCCGTGTCCTAGTAACTCTAGAACTGCTCCTTAAAGTCATATATGAGACTCTCCTCTGAGGGTCCGTACCCCTTGAGTCGCTAGCTATAACCCTCCCTTGTATCAAAGTCAAAGTCCTCCTCTATACTCTAGCAATAGTAGTCCTCCTCTGTTCACTCACTGCTGTAATCCTCCTCTATGCGACCAAGGTAGTGTCACCCTAGAGTCTAACCGTAGTGATAGTCCTCTGAGTCACCTCTATTGCAGTCTAAGTTGCCACTATAGCCTGCAAAGTCAATCTCCCAGTAGAACCTCTAGCCTCCCTCTCAGGTCGAGTCACCTCCTCTATCTTGGCAGCAATCCCCTAGTCACTAGCACCTCCAGCAACTGCCTCCTCCGTCTCATCGCTCTCAGTCTCCCTAAGTAGCACAGCCCGATGCTCTCTCTTGATCGGCCAGACAGTCTCTATTAACCAATTGTGGTACCTCTCAGTGGTACCAAAACTGATCTCTGGCCTCACTGCATGAAAGCTCCTCATCCACCCCTTTCTAATAGCCCTAGTAATGAGGGTAGTAATCCTCACACACTCCAAGAAGGGCATAACTGGAGGGACATCTTGGGTTTGACCCATCTGCCGTAGGACCCTTGTACCCTAATAAAATGACGTCTATGCCAAGCCAAGTAGACAGACCACCCAGTACCCATGGCTCATTGTCATGAAGGACCTAATCCCATATCACTGGCAGTGCCAAAGTATGTCCTCTGGGGTAAGCTCTAGGAGCCATCCAATCCACTACCTGATTGACCCTTGCCTCACCAAGATGGGCCGCATCTAGTACTGGATAGTTGTATATAGACTCTTTGTCGAGTTAGCAACCACTCTTAAGTGGTCCATCAACCATACCTGCAAGATAAACCAAGATGAGAGTCGGATACGCACAAAATATCCACTCCTAAAAGGATAAAAGCCAATAAATTTCTCCCTCTCACCTAAAGCACTACTGGAGATACAGTCCACCTCTCTAGTCATCGAACATAGCAGTCGAGACTCAACAGTGTCTCTGCCAATACAACCCCAATAATAGAGCAACCCTGCTCCATTTGTAGTACCAAACCAGCCACTCTAGCATCTCCCTAATCGACGGGCTTAGGAAATATATACTCGGCAGTCAAGCAGAAAACCAAGGCTGGCATCCTAAGCCTTTGCACTCCTACATCACCCTGATCGTTGGGATCATGAAACTCCTCAATGAGAGCAGTCAAGTCCACTTGCCCCTCTACCACCATTTGACTAGCAGTGTTCGCTGGGAAAGCTAAAAACTCCTAAAAAACTCTATAGTGTCCCACTCTAAACTCGGGTACTACTATGGCCACCTCCGGATCACTGCCAAGTATAGCACAAAATTCCTCAAATGTGGGGCATAGCTCCTCCATACCCACACTAAACTGAAAGACTCGAGCCACTGGATCCCAAAACTGAGAACACGCTCTCAAAAAATCCCAGTCCACCCGTACCCCTCTCAATGCCACCATAGCCGAAATCCCGTACCTACCCAAGTTTATCATATTTACTTTGTCGAGTTTTCTTATTCATATATGCATGTAATGACTGAAGTATGGCTCCATGCGAAAAAGAAAGAAAAGAAAAGAAGGTGATGAAAAACCGAGCAAAGTTTCGACTCTTAAATGCAAAATGGATGGATTTGCCTTCAGAAATTCTGCCTTTATATAAGCCCTTAGATGTCACAATCAAGCTAGAAAATATAGAAACACTTTCAAACAAACATATCTGCCATGGAAGACTGATGCAGCACTATAGGCTCTCTGTGCGGTGCCACAAGTTCCTTTTGCGGTCAGCCACAACCAGCTTATGTGGCGTCGCATAGAGCTGACGCAGTGCCGCACATGCTCCTCGCGGCATGGCAATGTAGCAATGCTTCGGTGATCACTTGTTTGACGCCAGAACTGCAATTCTTTACCCTAGTACAAGAGATAGATGACCTTTCTCTCTTCTTTAGAGCAAAAGGGTTGAAAAGCTGTATCTTTTCTAGACGACGAAGGGGAGCGAGAAAAGAAAGGAGCCGTTAAAAGTCAAAAGCACGCATACATCACATTCACGCATCCACAACACAAACATGCATAATAGGAAGCATCATAATATTTTACATAGTCATAATGTGCATGGCATAAGCATGGCATATCAATATATAGACATCACCTGTGCAAGAGTACTACTTCCTGCCAAGGGAAATAGGTGACATGGCTGCCCTAAAAGGCTACATAGAAAGAAAAAGTTACAAATAAAAGTCAGAGGCAGCATTACGGTCACCAAATCAATGGTGCCCTCCTCTCTTGCGCCTCCGAGGAACATCCTCATCGCCTACCTCACGAGCTTCGGAGATGTCTAAACGTGTTAGCATCCCACTGAGGGTAGCTTCCATTCTGCGACAAACTTTGTAAGTCCGACGAATGAAGATCTGAGATACCTGTGGCAAATAGAATGTCAGGAACCCTGGGCATAAGTGAGTGTAAATGCCTTCCTTATATGAAGATCATTTCTGAATGTAAGATAAAATCATACCTCGACATCATCCGAAATGTCTCGCACATCTGGGCAAACAACATCAGAAAGCTGCCACAACCTCAATGAGCCATCTGCTCCATAGTATGAAATTTGCTTAGGGATGTAGAAGTCTGTGTCATAATTTATCACGCCGGTATTTGAGCTTGGCCTAACGCCTTAGCTTACATCGGGAACGGGTCCCTCAAAAGTGCTCCCTCCTGGTGCCTCAAAAGTCGCATGAATGATTGGCTCCTTCAGAGGGGTAGACCTAATGAAAGAGCGACCCCTCGGTGTGATCTCATACATCAGGAAAGCAGAACAAAAATCGTGATAGCCCTGGCCAGGGAATTGATAGATGCGCCCATCGTCGCCATTATAAAGCATAGGGGAAGGATAGATCGCCGACGCACTAGGAGCTGATGATTTAGAAGTGCACCCTCTCTCCCAGGAAAAATAAGCGCTGATAGGGCAAGCATAATAGAAGCCGTCTCGGCGAGAGGTGCTCGACAAAAATTATGCTATCAACATCGAGACGCTGCAACTCTCCGAAAGGCCTCAAAATCTGTCACATTGAATGATGAGCAAAATGGTTTAAATACTAAGGTAATAAGAAAAGCAAAGTAATGAGTGTAAAACCTCTGGCTCCGTCAAATTTTCAAAGAAGGCTCGGAGTGTCAAGACGCTATGACCGTTAGAGCTAGAACTCCAGTTAGACTCTGCCCATCGCCTTCCAGTAGGAAAATCCCTCGGCCTCTGTCTGATCAATCCAGGAGATATGAAAAGCAAAATACTCATATGCCCAAAGTTGCATGCACCAGACAGTAAAAAATCATTAAAATTGTAAATTAAAATGCAAGCCAGAGTATGGGAACGTACCTCCCAGAGAGGCACTGTACCACCAACAGAAAAGATGTTCCCTCGAGACAGCTCCATCATGTCGTGGTACATGGCACTAAGCACTGCGCTGCCTCAGTCATACTCCCTCTAGGCGCTCAGATCTACCAGGCTAGCCAAAATATTGAGATCCACTATGTCTCTTAGGGAATGGAAGAAAGTACAACTTGCTATAATCAGTAGACACAGTCGGGCCACTGCTGCATCTGGGACAATCCTGCCAACAGCCGCCGCCCACTCCAGCTTATCTGCTAGTAAGGTGCACCTGACTTAGGTGCTATCTCGAGGTGAGTCAAAGCCAAGAAGAGCCTGTGTCTCTTCGGGAGAGAATGTCTGTCTCCAGTCATCACATATATCGAGAGGTCAAGTCTTGAATCGAATCCCAGACAACAAATGCAAATTAAGCGGCATGCAAGTGAATTCCCTGCAGGCGAAGTGGAAGGTGTTCATGGTATCCCACCACCTCTCCGCTAAAGCTTTGATCAAACTAATGTTCAAATGGTCTAGAGCCGGCACCCTCAGAAAGTCAACAAAGCCAGTGGGCTCTAGTATGGCCCCAACAGCATTGCTCGAGGAGGCACACCTGACCACCTCCTTAAGATTGCTGCGACCACCCCTGTTCCTAATCATCTGTGCCTGCAAGAAAACTAGTAAAAGCACGAGATGATCTCATGAAAGCTATGAACAAAATTGGCTTTTAGAAAAAGTAAGCAAAACTACCAACCACTAGCTGACCGTCATAGGACACATGATCCTCGGGGTCTTGTAATAGGAGGGCCGGATGAGGATTGTCTCTGGGCACTTCATACTGACGTCCCTGACCCCTTGCCGAGGAAGAAGAGGTCCTCCTTGAGGAAGTAGTTCCATGATGGGATGTGGATGCCATCTTAATCAAATGCTAGACCTGACAGGCAAAGCGAGCAAATAAGAAAGGAACACGTTATTATCATTGTAAAAAAAAAATAATTTTATTACTACCACTATTAAAAAAAAAAGAATTTTATTACTACTACTATTAAAACAAAAAAAAAGAATTTTACTATTATTACTAAAAAAAGAGAAAAAAAAAAAGAAGAAGAAAAGAAGAAAAAAAGGGGAGAAAAGAAAAAAAGAGGAAAGAAAATTGTTACTTGAAAAAAAAAAAGAATTTTATTATTGCTACTAAAAATAAGAGGAAAACAAGAAAAAAAAAGGAAAGAAAATCGTTACCTAAAAAAAAAAAAGAGAATTTTATTATTACTACTAAAAAAAAACACAAAGAGAGAGAGAGAGAGAGAGAGAGAGAGCTTGCTCACGTTTTGAGCAAGGAAAAGGGAATGCTGCAGCAAATGGGGTGCAGCCCCATTTATAGGCTTTTAAGTCATAAAAGACAAAATAGTGCATAGTAAAGATGCCCTATAATTTTTTTAGTTGCATGAAAGTAAATTTTTCAGCCAGTATTAATTTGAAATTGGGATCCAAAAGTTCTCATGTGTTCATGAGATTTTAATTTACTCATAGTCAGCTCATTCTCCTATTTTTGGATAAGATATAGCCCTGCCATAAAAAAAAAAAAAAGGATTGGAAGATGACAAATCTGAAAATTCATCAATATCTCGAAAACACTCAGATTGAGTTCCAAAATTCATGAAAATTATCTCATCATAACCATAATTTTTTCTCGAGGTCATATTTACCTTTTTTTTGGGTTCACTCTCATCAAAACTGTCTAATTGATAGACATCTTTGATGAGGGGACAGCTATGAACCCTCATTTTAGCATCTTCAAAATTAACATTAAGCTCTCCAAAACTGGCTGGAGTATTCTTGGCATAACTGGATGCCTTTTCACCCTCGACTGGACCTTCTGTATCAGACAACCCTTTTTTAAAACTGACTGAAATCTACCTTAGACTGACTGTCAAAATGTCCTAAAATTAATTTCGATCCTAACGTCTTCAATTGTTAATTTTTTTGAGCTTTGTGGCTCCCAGAAACTGACCTGGAAGTCTCAAAAATTGACCCAAAAATTCTCAAAAAATGAGCCGCTAGAGAAAACCTCAGGAAGCGTGCCATGCCACATGGCGTACCACATTGGAGGCGTGCGGCACCGTGTCAGGTCTGCGCGGCACCGCATGGCCTCTTTGCTACACGCCGCAAAAGCCTTACGCGACACCGCACAAGCATTATGCAGCGCTGTGCCAGGGCACAGTCCTTTCTGCTCCAATGGGCCCCATGCTCATAAAATGACTTTTTTTTACCTCTTTTTGTCCAGTTATCGGCCATTTTCTGACCCTATCTCCATGGTCTTTTCACATTTCCATTACCTAAATTACCCTCTACCCCATTTGCCTATAAATAGGCTCCCCATTCCCTCATTTTTACACACACCAAAGGTTGATATTGATAGCTATCTATCAACTTTCTTTCTTCTTCTCCCTCCATCCACTCTCCAATTAATTAATTAATCACTTTAATTAATTAATTTTCTCACCCAAGCCTAGTTAATTAATCCTTTTAATTAACTAAAAAAAATCTTTTTTTTACTTGCAAGATAATTAATTAATTAATCTTTTTAATTAATTAATTACCTTTTTTTAATTAAATAAAAAATCTCTTTTTTTAAAGCCCATCCCCTATTTTAATTAATTAATTAATCATTTTAATTAATTAATTACCCTTTTTTAAAAAATTAAATTAAAAATCTCTTTTTCAACTCAATTACTATTTTAATTAATTAATTAATTATTTTAATTAATTAATTCACTCACCCATCACTTTTTTGATCATTAATCAACTCATTTTGTCCGGTCTGATAAAATGGAACTTCGGTCTGGCAAAACACTTTTTCCATCTCATCCATCAAAATCCAAGGTATTTTAATCAAACTTGTTCTCCAAACCCAAAAAATTATTTTTAAATCCTTCCACTTAATTGTGGAGCAAACTACGTGGGCTTTGATCCCTATTCAAATGGGGTACGTAGGCACATTTAGAATTTAAGTCCAAATCTCAAATCCAATTTTCTTTTAAATTAAGCATATTTTTCCTTTTTTCTTTTTTGTGTAAATCAATTATCTTTTTACAATATTTGTAAGGGAATTTGTGGCCTTCCTAGAATCCCATAAGGGCTAGAGAGGGCATCCCATTTTTTTATGTAATTATCTTAATTAAGGAGCGATCATGTGGTTCTCCCAAATCTCTAAAGATTGGAGGGAATACTCTCCTTTATTTGTGAATGTTTATTGTTCCATTAATTTTCATGCATTCATCTTATGCCATGTTCATGCATTTTATTTTGCAATTATTAATGCCATTCATGAAATTAATTTTCAAGTCAAATTAAACTTAAAGAGCCAAATTTAGATTATTTAAAACCAAAAACTAGTCCTTGAACTCAACCCGGTTCGAAGGCTAGTGATTTTTATCTTTGGGCAAATTAACGAATTTGGAGTCAAAATTGGATTTAAAGCCAAAAACTAGTCCCCGAACTCTAGCGAACCGGGCTGGTGCTCGGGCGAGGCCTCGCAGATACGAGTGTAAACATTTGTGATGCTGACCCCTGGTTACTCATCTAGAATCACAATTTCAAATTGCTACTAGCACTATTCATAATCTCAACTCTAGGATTTTAATGAGTCGAGAATAGTATAATAGACTAGAATTTAAAGCTCTTTTTGCTCATTTAATTCAACTCACTTTATTTTCCAAGAGAAATAATCAAGCTCCCTAGGATATTAGGAATTTCTACCAAACCTTAACAAAAGTCACAAAGGAATACAATAAGCACAAAAATTTAACTAAGGGTTCAAAGTCTAATCTATCAAACCAACTTCCTAACACGACTATCACATTCAATTCTTTATAGATGATTAAGTCAATCAAGCAAAGCATCAGCAAGTTATTGTCATTTAAATGAAAATTCATCCATTAAGAGAATCGATCTCACTTCACACTATTATCTCAATTCAATTTGCTAACTCACAAATTTAAGCCAAATATACCTCTAAAAATCCCCCCACAGTTAATGAACACATTGTCCTTAATGTGTTAGAGACAAAGAAAATAAAAAGAAAAGAGAAAAGGGTATTGCCATGAAAATTTTTGCATGAATGGATTCTTGATTTTGATGCTTAGTTTTTATATCATAAAGAAATCAATTGGGATGAAACACTGCTAGAGTTTACAAGCCACGATCATTTTCCAAGGATGAAACATGCCGAGACCATGGGCATATTATAGGGCTTGTGGCTTTTTGTGTAAAATCAAAATTTTATTTTTACTAGGCATGCCCATGTATCTAGGTGTGTTTATGACTATGTTCGGTTTTGCCTTCATCAAAATTGAAGCATTTTCATCCCTATTTCTTGCAACAATACTTAGCCAAAGATTGAATCAGCCAAAAACAAAAATAAGCAAAACTAAAGAAAAACTAAAACAACAATGGGTTGCCTTCCATTAGCACTTCTTTAATGTCATATTAGTTGGATAGTCATGAGTGATTTCTCATCCCAAAACTTGGAGATAAAGGATCTCCTTAACACTTTCCACCTCTCCTCCAAAATAAAGTTTTAATCTTTGCCCATTCACTTTAAAATCACCCTTTCAATGTGAGTAAGTTCCACAGTTCCATAAGGAAAGACTTGTTTCACTATAAATGTAACAACCCACACCTACCCTAGGAGTTTCGTGACTAAATTTCTTGAATTTAGAACTATTATGACAAAATATGTGATTTTATGAAAATTCATGTGTGGTGTGATTGATGAGTATGTGGCATGTTATATTAGTTCTAATATGCATAATATGAATTATTATTGTGAAATAAATAATTTATATGAAATGCATTAAGCAAAAAATAATTTATTGCACATAAAATGAATTTTCATGCAAAAAACGATTTTTAAACATAAAATAATTTTTATGAGTATTTTTAAAAATATTTTTAAATAAATATTTTTGGGAAAATTTTAATGAAAAATATTTTATTTTTAATTACCTATAATCAGCCCATAAATTAAATAAAAGGCCTAATTTCCCAAAAGCCCACTACACCAAAATACTCCTAACCTAGCTCATTAATGGCAAACTTGTAATTTTGCCAAAACTCCAAATGTATAAGCAAAATTTTGGCCAGCCCTTATTAGACAGCCACTATTATTTTATTCTTCATAATTTTTACAGAAAAATCCTATCAAAAATATTCTCTCAACTGAAATTCACAAGGTGCTTTCAAACCTTATGATTTTTAGACTGTTTTCATAAGTTTATCTCTTCCTTCAATTTACTATTTGATTTTTATGAAACTAATAATGAGAAAACTATTTTGGCTATGTATTTACTATTTTTCTTTTGATTAAATTTGGCCTAGGTGAAATTTTGAAAGAGAAATTGATTTTTCCACAAAAAACACAACCACGAATTCTCTAAACGTGAACCCTAAAACTCAAAATTTCATGCATAAATACATTGGAGGGGAGGGAGGGGGGGGGGGGTGTTTGCCAATTTGTATATTTTTGTGTTCTAAATTGATTTTTGTTGTTTTTAGATGAAAAATATTGATTTAAATCATATTTCTGTATATTACTGTAATGATCAAAAAGTGCAGAAAGCAAGAGAATTCATGGTTTTCACTCTAAAAACCTAAAGTTGGAAAATTTTCATATATATATATATATATAAGGGTGCTGATTGGTGCATTAGTATATTCTAAAATGATTTTTTGTTATGTTTGTATGAAAAATATTGGTTTAAATAATGTTTTTGCATATTACTGTAATAAACGGAAAGTGCAAAAAGTAAGAAAAATTCATATTTTTCCTTAATGGGAATATATGGCCTATAAGGGATTTTAATCCCAATGTCTATAATTTTTATATGATGCATTTTAATGACTATTGACACACATATATATGACTGGTAAATGATTTAATTGCATGTTGATTGAAGGAATAGCTCTAGATAAGTCTAGATACAATTAGGTATACCTAGGGTTTCTTAACCCTATTACTATGTATGGTTAATATGTGAATACGATTAAGTGATATAGGAAATAAGTTTTATGATGAGTTAATAATGAATTAATGATCTTAAATGGACTATGAGATTGATTATTGACTTGGTTAAAAGGGATGAGCATGATACTTGAAAGGTTACTTTTTAAGTTGACATATATGGAAAGTATTAAGTGTACTAAGTTGAAAGTTAAATTGAATAGATATCAAGATCATGATGTATTGTGTTTGACTTTAGAAAAGTTTTGATATGAGTCATTATGTGTTTTTATATGGGACTATGAAGACAAAGTATGCAAGACTAAAAAGTCAACATGTTATGTGCAAGTGATGAGTGCACTTCTATGTGCAACTTCAAGTGTATGTGAATGCTATATGTGCATGGGGTAGTCATGGGATATGATAGAATGATGTTAAACAAATGCTAATGATAGAATGATGTTAAACAAATGCTAAGTATTGAATTAAATATTATGTTAGAGCTTGAGGAGTAGTAGAAGTTCAAAGGGCTATAAGTATTATAAGTAAAGGAACCATAAGGTAAGTAAACATTATATTCATGTTACAAGTATAACTTATTATGCTATGTGAACCTTTGAGATCCTTGAAACCCAAGTTCAATTCCATTTTCAATTATGACTATATGGTTTCTTTATTAAGCTTGGGTTGTCAAATGACAATTGGTCCAAAACCATTTTTGATTATTCAATGATAATAAAGAATCTTTATAAATTGTTGCCTTACCTTACTTTCTTTTTGGAATCACACTAATATCTATCTTTTGTTTAACCGGTTAAACTGCTATTATTATTTTGTTACCTATGATTGCATTCTTAAATACTATTGTTATAAGTGATTGCCATTAGCTCTAGCTATGGTATCCATGAACCCTTTATGCAAAAATCCTCATGTTGATACGAGTAATCATCGATACCTGTGCATATCGTCTTAACCCAATGGATAGAAGTTATGTATCCACCTTAGCTAGAAGGGGCAGTTTTAGCCATAGAGCCTGATAAGTTTTGTGACTCTTTACAAGTTACAAGTTGAGAGTTGGAATTTGGTATGATGCCATTTTTTCCTTGAGTGAATGAGTTAATAAGCCGTCATTCTTTGCAAGTTTACAAGTTATAAGTTGATTTTTGTGAAACTTGCTCACTTGCAAACCATGAATTTTGAACCCTTATAAAGGGATATATGTTAGTTTACATGTTTTATCATTTAGTCATTGAGATCATCTATCTCACCCCTTTTTTTTTCCTTGTTTGGTTCTATGTGAGCATTATGAGGAGGAAAGGTGATAGCTCAAACAACCAACTCCGCTTGGGGGATTTTCCTTATCTAAGTTTATCTCCATACCATAATGTGATGAGTCATTTTTAGACGCTCCAGGAATGATTGTTTGGGAATTTATTTTGAAACATTATCTATTGAGGCTTTATTTGGAGTCTAAATATTTTTTTCTTATGGATTGTATTTGAAGTATATTTTCACTATTTTTCCATAACCTAAGGTTTTCCTTTATAAAAGGTTTAATTAAGTTAATGTATAAGGTTTGGTATGATCCTAGGCAGTGATTGTATGTTCATAAGTGGGTTCTCTGGTCGTGGGTGACCTTATGTGTCCCTATGTTCTAGGACTGTCATATCTCTAAAATTAGGATATGACAATAAATGGTCCTGACCATCTAGATTTTAGCTTACTAGGAAGAAATCTAAGCTGAGAGTTATATAATAAAACCTGATCACCAACATGAAACTCCTAATTATGCTTGATATGAGCATCATGCCATTACTTAGTTCTTTCTTTATACAACTGAGCATTGTCATAGACCGTCAACTTCCATTCATCTAGCTTGTTAACCTACAAATTTCTCTTTTGGCCTGTAAGAGCTAGATCAAGGTTAATCTGTTTAATAGCCTAATATGTTTTATGTTCAATTTCAATAAGTAGGTGGCAAGCTTTTCTATAGACTAACCTATAGGGTGTAGTTCCTAAGGGGGTTTTGAATGCAATTTTATAATCCTATAGAGCATTATTTAACTTTTCAGACAAATATTTTCTAGAACACTCCAATTTTCTTTCAAGAATTCTTTTTAACTCCCTATTTGTATTCTCCACTTGGCCACTTGTTTGAGGATGGTAAGGGGTAGCTAACTATGAGGCCTCGCCCGAGCACCGATCCGATCAACTAAAGGGAATCAAAATGCTCATTTGGGAAAGAACTCACGAGGAAGCCCTCAGGCTTATCTTTGTTAGGTTTGAAAATTATTTCTTGGAGTTGCCACTTTAATTTATTTTTATTTGGGAAAATATAAGGAAAAAACCCATTTGACTTCAATTATTACCCAAAGGAAAAAAATCACTAGCCTTGAAACCAAAGAGGATTCAGGGACTAGGTTTTCGATTTAATTTAACAAAATAAGTTTGGCTAAATAATATAAAAGTAACTTAAAATATATTTCATGAACAATTAAAATGCATGAATAATTTATATGCATGATCATTCATTTCAACAATAAAATAAATATAAGTAATAGTCTAAACAAAGGTTGACATTACAAATGAAACCCAAACATAAGGGATACCTCCTCTAGCCCTTATGGGTTCTAAGGAAGTCACACATTCCCCAAACTAAACTTAATAACAAAGTAAAGAAAACAAAAAAAAGAGTAAGTGAAAAAGGTGATAAGGGGAAAGCTGGCTAGTTTTAAATTAGATTTGACGCCTAAACCAAGCATGCCTACATATCCCTTTGAATGGGAATCAGAACCCACGCAGCTCTCCCTTCTTGTGAAGGGGTTAGTTTAGCCTAGCTACTTTATCATGTTTTGATTGAAGGATTAAAAGAGGGTTGAGTTAATTAATTAATTTAATTGATTACCGAATTGATTAGCTAGCAACCTAAAAGAATTAATTTAATTAACTAACCAAAAGAGGCAAGGAAATTTAGACAATAGAAAATTTAAAGGAAAAGAAGCTTACCTTAGACGGCCAGCAACAATTGACTTTGAATGGCGAGTGGCAGCTGACTTAGGATGGCAGATGGTGGCTAGCTTTGGATGATAGGTGGCAGTTAACTTAGGATGGCAGGCAGCGGCTAGTTTTGGATGGCAGGCAGTGGCTAGCCTCGGCGAGCGGCGGATAGCCTCGGATGGTGAGCGACAATTGGCCTTAGGTGGCAGACATGAGCCTTGGGCAAACGACTTACCTTGAATAGGTAAGCAGTGAAAGGCCTTAAACTAGTTGTGTAGGAATCAAGGAGAAACTCCCCAATTCATTTTACAAAGCAAGGAGCAAATGCAAAGTGGTTTGCTTAAAGTTATTGCTTTTTAGGCTCTAGAAGTTGGTGTTTTAAAGTGTGGGGAGGCCCTCTGTATATAGGAGGAGGTTTAAAGCATAGAAAAAACAAATTTCCAATGTGGGATTGCGAAAAATCAGATTTTTCATTGGAGTTGCCGCATGAAGCTTTGCGGTGCCTCAGAGTGGTTTGCCGCACTACCGCATAGGCCTTTGCCCTTTGTGGCAATAGGCCTATTTTGACACATTTTATTATTTTTGTCCATTCTTGCTCATTTTTGATATGTTTTTTATGATTTTAGTTGCGTTGTACTCATTACTCAATCACAAATGAATTGAAAGGGTTTAAATGCCAAAAAGAAATATTTTGATTTTATCATTTTGAGAGTTTTTGACTTCTGAAAGTTTGTTCACTAAGCCTAAGTGCTTCTAAGGTTCAAACGCATACTAGACAGTGCAAAATTAAGGGTTCATAGCTGCCCGCTCATCATAATTATCTTTATCTAAAAGGTGTCTGATGACTGTGAACCTGAGGATGAGGTATAGTGAAAGGAACCAAATTATTATCTAGGTCAAAGTTTAGACATTTGGGTTAGAGGTATTGTTGAATTTTAGGGAAGATGCCCCCGATATATTTGGGAGATCTATCAGCTAGTAACATTGGGTTATTATCCCTTTTGGCTGGAGATAAAAGAGATGTTCTTGTCTGGTAGGAAAGAAGGCTACCTTATATGGTAGGAATTGATAAAGTGGTGATCCTGTTTGTTGATGATGATCTTATCTGGTAGGAAAAAAGACGACCCTATCTAGTAGGAATCAATGAAGTGGTGATCTTGTTTGGTAGGAATGATGATGATGATCCTATCTAGTAGGCTTAAAGGTGACCTTGTCTGGTAGAAATCAATGAAGTGGTGATCTTATCTAGTAGGAATGATGATGATGATCTTGTCTGGTAGGAATCAACAAAGTAGTGATCCTATCTGGTAGGCTTGAAGGTGACCCTATCTAGTAGGAATCGACAAAATGGTGACCCTGTCTGGTAGGCTTGAAGGCGATCCTGTCTGGTAGAAATCAACAAAGTGGTGATCCTATCTTATAGGAATGATGATGATGATCCTATCTGGTAGGAATTAATGAAGTGGTGATCCTATCTGATAGGAATTATGATGATGATCTTGTCTAGTAGGAAAGAAGATGACTATAATGATCCTATATGGTAGGAATGATGATGATAACTAATCTTGAGATTGATTTTTGAAAAGAGATTGATTCAAATTAACTAGGTTGATGATCTGTCTTTCTTCGAGAGTTTGACAATTTGCCTTGATTCATATCCTATTTAATGTAAAAAGTGCTAGATAATTATGCAAGGATTTGATACCTTGAACCTGTGAAGGGTCAATCCTGATATAAAAGTGTTGATCTTCGGAGAAAGATGCCCCCATTTTAGAAAGGTGAATATTAGGAAGGGATATGCCCCCCACTGAATGATAAAGAAAAGTAGTTTGGTCATTTGGTTTTTTGGTTGATTGGTTAGCCCAGCGGTGAAGTGGGCATGTCAGGTACAAGCCTAATTGGTCAATGGCTATCAGTTGGGCTTAGGAAGAAGTCGTTCAAGAAATCAAGCAAGGTGTGGTCTTGGAAAATATTGGGTTGTTCAGTTTAAAAGGCTTAGACAAGTATGTCTTTGGGGAAAATTTGGTTTAAGGCTAGATTATAAAGCTTGATCGGGAGGGTCAAGTTTTTGGAGACGATTATATTAGAAGGTTCAGGGAAGGTCAGCTTGTGGGGCTTATTCTTAGAGAAGTTCATATGGAAGACTTAGTCAGGTCTAGCACTTCGGCTTGGTTAGGTTACAACCTTTGGGGACTTTATTTAGAAGACTTGGTCAAGTTCTACCATAGGTTCGGTTAGGTTTAGCTTAAAGGAAAGTTCAGGTTAAGTGATAAGTACATGAATGCCTACATTTTATCCCCTCATTTGTGATGATTTATGCTTAAAATTGAGTTTGATTTGTTTATTTTAGTGTTGTTTTCAGTCATTTTAAGAGACCTTGTGCTTTAACATGCAATGAGATTATAATGCAAAAGAATGATAAAGTTTGGTTTAAAGATGGTGCATCATAAAGAGGTAGAAGCAAAGTATAGCTCAGACCACACCCAAGTCTATGGGCGTGTGTGTGCCCATGGGATAAAGAGAAAAGCTACTGCCTATTTTCATGAAATAGCCCTGTTCCTACACCTAGAGCCACAGGTGTGGGTGTGCCCATGGGACATCGTTTCATCCACACGCCCAGAGCCACGGGTATGGGTGTGGCCGTGGGATAAAAAGAAAAGCCTTCTGCCTAATTTCGCCAAACTAAGAATATTTTTAGCTATTCCCAAACCCAAGGCCATGGGCATAGGTGTGGGTGTGGTAGTGACTTTGTCAGGGCATATAAGAAATTTTTGCACAGTAATTTGGGGATCCAAAAATCTATATTTTTGGAGGTAGTTTTTGTGAGGAAAAATTAAGATTTTGCAATGAAATTTGAACGTGAAGATTGAAGTCCTTTATGTTTCAAGTCAAGGATTGAAGATTCAAATTTGGATTGTCATTCATCCATTATGGATTGCTTAATTTCTTTTTCTTTTATCTTTTATTCTTGTCACTTTTTCATTATGAACTAAGTTTTTCATATCTAGGTATTTGATGAATCCTATATTACTTTGTATGGATTGAATGGATTTTTAATCAATCAAATCATTTATCTGGATTAATTTATCTTTATGATTTATATTTGTTATTTCCTCTTGTCAATTCCACTCTTGATAATTGGAATTAGTTTTCTTGCTAATCATCTTGAGAAAGCTTAGCTAGAATCGATCACTTTTAAAGGTTGAGGATTGATTATGGTGCTAGAGATAGACCTACAAGATTCTTTGGTTTATGGTTCCTTATTTTTAATGCTGTTGCTATTTAATTATAAACTAAGAAGAGATTCCTTTTATGATAAACTAAGAAGAGATTCCTTTTATGATACTTAATAATTAGGGATTGAATCGCTCGAAAGAGGTTTCAATCTAACTTAGTGGAATGCCAATTCAATATGATATTTGATTTAGTTGAGTTCCATTTATGAAATACATATGGGGTCTAGGAGGATTCAAATACCTAGGTAGCTTCTACTATTAATTTTTCTCTTGAAATCTTTTTATATTATCTTAATTAAAGTTTTAATCTAGTTTAATTATTTTAATTTAAACATTACTCAACTTTTGTTTAACTAGTCAACAGTCAATGTTTGAAATAGTATTTGTCCTTGTCCATAGTGGAATGATAACTCTACTCATCATTATATTACTTGTGCGATCTGTACACTTGCAGAATACACATCAAGTTTTTGGCACCATTGTCGGGGATAATAGTTCTTAATACTAGCAATAAAATTGAGATTGTTGGTTTAGTTTTTGTTTTTGTACTTTTAAGTATTTGTTCTAGTTTGTCTGCTGTCATTTTAGGTACTCTCCTTTTTGCATGAATAGAGTAAGTTCTTTCGGAATACTTGTCTTTGACCTAGAGCTAGAAAAAACACTAAGGAATAAGAAAAAATAAAAGCAGGAAATAGCTCTAGTGGAGGGGGCAAAGAATTCTGAAGCATCTATTGAAGTAGGTGAAGAGGAGGAAATAGAGATAATGGTGGACGAGTAACCAAGAATAATGCTAGACTTTGGCCAGCCCACTCTTCAAGGGGCCGAGTTAGGCATTAGGAGACTGGTAGTGATGAACAATAACTTTGAAATCAAGCTGAATTTCATACAAATGATATGGCAACACTAACAGTTTGATGGATTCCCTGATGAGGATCCTAACAATCACCTAGATAATTTCGTAGAGATTTGCGACACTATTAAAATTAATAGAGCATCATATGATGCCATATTGTTATGATTGTTCCCTTTCTCCCTTACGGAGCAGCCTAAGAAATGGCTCAAGTTTTTTCCACCTAGTCACTTCACTACTTAGGACCAATTGGCTAAGAAGTTCTTGGAGAAGTACTTCCCACCTTCAAAGATAACAAAGTTCAGAAATAACATCTCATCATTCCTACAACAAGATGGTGAGACACTGTATAATGGTTGGGAAAGATATAAGGATTTACTAAGGAAGTGTCCACGTCATGGGCTTCCACTATGGCTGTAAATTCAAATGTTTTACAACGTTTGAATTCCACAAGTAAGCAAGCCATAGATGTTGCAGCTGGTGGTTCTTTTAATACCAAGACTCCTGAACAAGCAAGGGATTTGATTGAAGACATGGCTTTAAACAATTATCAATGGCAAGTCCCAAGGGAACAAGGAAGATTAAGAACATGAAGTTCACATCAACTGGACCCTATTGTAGCTTTGATAGCACAATTGGAGGCGATGAATAAGAAAATTGATTCTTTAGCTTCCTCTTCAAGGAAAATAGTCCAGGTGATGTCATGTGATTAGTGTGAGGGTAACCACCAAAGTTATGATTGCCAAAGTGGCAACAATTTTGCCAAGATGGAGCAAGTTGAATATGTGGGAAACGCACCTCAAAGATAATAAAATAACCCATATAGCAAAACATATAATCTAGCATGGAGAAATCACCCAAATTTCTCATGGAGCAATCAAAATGCCATAAGACCTCCACTAGGATTTCAGCAATAAAATGTGGGATTCCAAACTCCCTAGCCTCAACCAGCTCCTCCTAGAAGAAGCAACTTGGAGGACATGATGAAAAAATTTGTGGCCTCCTTTGAAATAAGATTTCAAGCAATAGAAACTGCCCTTAGGAATCAATAAGCTTCCATCCATAATCTTGAGAATCAAGTGGGGCAAATAGCCAAACTCCTTAGTGAGAGACCTTCAGGTTGCTTGCCTAGCAACACTGAGGCAAATCCAAAAGAGCAACTGAAGGGCATCACTCTGAGGAGTGGAAGGCAAGTTGAAGGGGCTATTGAGAAAAAACCAGTAAAAGTGGTTGAGAGAGAGGAGCAGGATCCTAATACTAAGGAAGCTAAGAATGAAGTTGCATTGAGAGAGAAGGCAGCAGTGGAGAAAGTGAGAGAAAAAGCAACACCAGAGACTACCTCGACTATAAAGGAGTATCGAACTCGAGTGCCATACCCTGCACATTTGCACAAGGACAAAATCGATGCCCAGTTTGGTAAGTTTGTTGAACTATTTAAGCAACTTCATATTAATATTCCATTTGCTGAAGCCTTATCACAAATGCCCAAATATGCCAAGTTTTTGAAAGATCTCCTTTCTAATAAAAGGAAGCTTGAAGAAGTGTCTTTAGTGCATTTGTCAGAAAAGAGTTTGGCAATTTTGCAAAGAAGGTTACATAAGATATTAAAAGATCTTAGTAGTTTTAATATTCCATGTTTAATAGGTAACCTTGAGATAGAAAGTGCTTTAGTTGACTTAGGGGCTAGCATAAGTGTTATACCCTATAAGGTATTTAAAGAATTGTGTATTAGAGAACCCAAACCAACACCCATGATAATTCAATTGGTCGATAAGTCAGTAGTTTACCCTCGTGGTATCATAAAGGATGTGTTGGTAAAAGTTGAAGATTTCATTTTCCCCAATGATTTTGTTATCATCGACATGGATGAAGATGTAGATGTATCCCTTATCCTTGGTAGGCCATTTTTAAATATAGCCCACACCCTTATCGATGTTTATGATGGCACATTGACTTTAAGAATGAGGAATGAAAAGGTTGTCTTTTATATTGCTAATGCCATAAAGCACCCACTTGCACTTGATGATGCAGATTCATGTAATGATGTTATTGAGCATGAAATCATAAATTTTGTTACTAACATTGTTCCAAGGATCCCCTTGATTTGTGTTTGGTGCAGGAAAATGTTGAGGATTCAAAAATAGTGGAGCAGCTGGCTTATTTAGAGGCAAGTAAGCTAAGTAAGAGTAGGGCATATGAGACCATTAAGATGCCCAAGGAAGAAAATATGAAGCCTTCTATAGTAGACCCACCTACTTTGGAACTTAAACCCCTCATAGAGCACCTTGAGTATGGATTTTTGGAAGAGGGAAAGAAGTTGCTAATAATTCTGAGTGCTCACCTATCTTTCCAGTAGAAAGCTAAGCTTATCGAGTTGCTAAAGAAGTATAAAAAGGTGATAGCTTGGAAGATAGTGGACATCAAGGGTATTAGTCCATCCTATTGTACTCACAAGATCTTGATGGAGGATGAGTTTAAACTAGTGGTGGAACCATAAAGGAGGCTAAACCTAAAAATGAAGGAGGTGGTGAAAACTGAAGTAATTAAGCTACTTGACGCAGGGATCATTTGCCCAATTTTAGACAGCTCTTAGGTGAGCCCAGTTCAAGTAGTACTGAAGAAAGGAGGGATGACAGTGGTACCTAATGAGAACAATAAACTTATCCTTACAAGAACGATCACAGGATGGAGGGTTTGCATTGACTATCGAAAATTGAATTATGCAATAAGAAAGGACCATTTTCCACTGCCCTTCATTGACTAAATGTTAGAGAGGTTGTATGGGCATGAATACTACTATTTTTTGGATAGTCTATCAGGCTACTTCTAGATTCATATTGCCCCAAAAGACCAGGAGAAGACAACCTTCACTTGTCCTTATAGAACATTTGCATATTAGAGAATGCCATTCAGATTATGTAATGCGCCAGCCACTTTTCAATGGTGCATAATGGTAATCTTCGATGAGTTAATTGAGGACATAATGGAAGTGTTTATAGATGATTTTTTTGTTCATGGTGATTCATTCGATGGTTGTTTAGAGAATCTTGAGAGAGTGTTAGTGAGATGTGAGGAAATGAATCTAGTGCTCAATTGGGAGAAATGTCATTTTATGGTTCAAGAAGGAATCATGTTGGGTCACAAGATGTTGAAAAAAGGGAATTAAGGTGGGCCTAGCTAAAATAGAGACTATTGAGAAACTACCACCTCCCACATCTATTAAGGCAATTAGAAGCTTCTCAAGACATTTGGGCTTCTATAGGAGATTCATCAAAGATTTCTCTAATATTGCTCGCCCTTTGACAAGGCTTCTTGAAAAGGATGTGGAATTCATATTTGATGAGGATTGTCTTAAGTCCTTTAACACTCTCAAAGAGAAACTGATTCATGCTCTAATCATGGTGGCCCCTGACTGGAATTTGTCATTCCACTTAAAGTGTGATGCAAGTGATTTCGTAGTTGGGGTGGTTTTAGTTCAAAGAAGGGAGAAGAACTTTTAGCCATTATACTATGATAGTAAAACTATGAATGAGGCCCAAGCAAACTATACAACCACAAAGAAGGAGTTGTTGGCTATTGTGTTCGCTTTTGATAAGCTTCAATCATACCTAATCCTATCAAAAGTGATAGTGTATACGGATCATTCAATTTTGAAGTACTTATTTTCTAAAACTGATGCGAAGCTAATGGGTTCTATTATTGCAAGAGTTCAATTTGGAGATTCAAGATAAAAAAGGAGCCAAAAACCTTGTAGTAGATCATCTGTCTTGCCTAAAGAACCCCGATTTGGAGGAACTTGTAGAGGGAGAAATTTCATATACCTTCCTTGATAAGCAGTTATACGCCATGGTAGGTATGGTAAGTGATTCTAACTTTAAACTACCTTGGTTTGTTAATTTTGCAAACTATTTAGCTATTAGGGAACTTCCAAGAGAGTTTTCTTATTAAGAAAAGAAGAAATTCTTTTCCAATTTGAAATACTACTTTTAGGAGGATCCCTATTTGTTTAAGTTGTGTAAGGACCATATGATCTGGCATTGCATGGAATGGCCTGAAACAGTGAGTATTCTTCATCATTGCCACCAGCTAGAGGTCATCTAGGAGCCAATAGAACTGCTCAAAAATTTTTAGAATTAGGTTTCTATTGGCACATTTTGTTTAAAGATAGTTATGAGTTTGTGCAATGTTGTGATAGTTGCCAAAAAACTGGAAATATCTTGTCTCATGATGAGATGCCCCAAAATGGAATTTTAGTTTATGAGGTTTTTGATGTTTGGGGCATCAATTTCATAGGACCGTTTCTTAATTCTTTTGGTAACAAGTATGTGCTTGTAGCTATTGATTATGTTTCAAAATGGCCTCAAGCATAAGCCTTAGCTAAAAATGATGCTAGGGTAGTAGTAAAATTTTTAAAGAAGTTGTTTACTTGATTTGGTACACCTAAGGCTATTATCAATGATAGGGGTACCCACTTTTGTAACACTTAGCTTTAGAAAGTTTTCAAGAGGCTAGGCATTACACACAAGTTGGCTACTCCCTGCCACCCTCAAACTAGTGGCCAAGTTGAGAACACAAATAAGGAGTTCAAGAGAATTCTTGAGAAGACCATATAGCGATCAAGAAATGATTGGTCTGAAAGTTTAGATAATGCTCTATAGGCTTTTAGGATAGCATTCAAAACTCTTTTAGATACTACATCATACAGGCTAGTGTATGGCAAAGCTTGCCATTTACTTGTTGAGATTGAACACAATGCTTATTAGGCTATAAAACAGGTTAACCTTGATCTAGCTAGTACAAGTGAGAAAAGAAGATTGCAGGTTAATGAGTTAGATGAATGGAGATTGTAAGCCTATGACAATGCAAGAATGTATAAGGAAAGGACCAAAAGATGGCATGAAGATCGAATTAAGCAAAGGAAAGAATTTCAAGCAGGAGATTAGGTATTACTTTACAATTTTAGGCTTCGACTCTTTCCAGGTAAATTAAAATCTCATTGGTCAGGTCCTTTTATAGTTAAAGAACTCTTTCCTTACAGAATAGTTGAGTTGACTCACCCTAAGAAGGGTGATTTTAAAGTGAATGGACAATGACTTAAGCTATATTTAAAGGGGGAGAATTGAATCAAAGTGACGGAGATTGAGTATATCTAAGATTTGGGGTGAGCAATCACCCTAAACGTCTAGCTAAGATGACGTTAAAGAAGCGCTGTGTAATACCCAAGGTTGCCATAGCTCATCAAAGTTATAATAATACCATAAAATTTAAATTTTATGAGTATAGCACCAATGATATAGTGATAGGATGAAAGAAACTCTTTTTGGTGCTAAGTGCATGATTGTATATTTTTATGAAGTATGAATGTTTATTGTATGTTTTATTAAATTAATTTAAGGCAATATGTCTTAGTTTAAGTTTATTATGATATGCGAAGGTAAGATTTAAAATGCCAAATGAAAGAGAAGGGAAAAAGTTATGGAAAATTTTTAAGTTCAGAAAACGTGTTCGAGTGGGTTTGTTAATTGGTTTTTAGACTCAAAGCCCAAGCCCATGGAATGGTTGGCCCATTAGGGCCTCTAAATTGGTGGAGCTTGATTAAACTAGGGTTAGAATAAATTAACCAAGGGTTAGGGTAAGATTAAGTTAGATTAGTCACCTTTGTTGACTTATGTCAACTTTAACACCTAAGCTTTTCACTCTCCCATCACCACGTCCATATTCATTTTGGTGACTATGGAATTCATCATTGTTATGCTAAGTCACCATACACCTAAGGGCCATCTCAACCATCCATATTGATCAATCTTAGCCATCCATTTTAAGCAAAAATGTAACCATTGATCTTGTAAGATTAAATCACCACCATTGATTTCATTTATATATAAAGTGAAAATATGTTAATCCATTTTATTTGTAACCTACACCAAAATCACACTCTTACCAAAGACTAAAAAACCTCTCAACTTATTCTTCAACCTAGAACTAAATTTGGAACATTTTAAGGTGAGATTTTATGCTTAAGTGATTCCTTCCTTGTTTTAGCCTAAGGGTGATAGATTACTAGCAATTACTTCCTTTCTTTTAATTTCTATGGTTGGATTTTGGTGAAGTGATTTAAAGAATAATTAGTTTGGCATGTTAATTGATGGAATATGAGGATGGGGATTAAGGATTTGGGGTTTAATAGGTGAATAATAACAAAGGAAGCATGAAAAATCAATGATGAGGAAATTTGAAGGGGGTTCAGCCAAAGGGGGACTTTTAGGGGAAGTGTCCAAAAATTTTTTTAACAATATCTAAGGTTATTTGGGATGTTGAAAAGTGGTTTAAAAATGTAAAATTTAAATTTAGAGATTTTATTCAAAAATTGAAATCTTTGAAGGTATGATCCATAGTATAAAGGAAGTGTATAATGTGATGTGTGTTTTTGATGTTTGATTATAGTTTTAGGTTTTGCATGATATCAATTTCATTTTTGAAAGATCAATTTAAGATTTGATTAAGAAATTTTGGGTTTGCCTCAAATCATCTCATTTTAATAAATCCATGTTCAATTTGAAGTTTGAAAATGAATTTGATAATTTTTCCCAAATTTTAGAGTTTTGAGTCACATTAGGAATTCCAAGATTTGAACTTGAATTTTTAAAATTAATTGGTTAAATAAGCTTGTAATTGATTCAATTTGATTTTTATAAAGTCAATTTGAAATTTGGTTGATGAAAATGATTTTTCCAAATCTAATTGGAACATACCGAATTAGGGATTTTAATTTTTGAATTGTGTTAATTCCACTAAATGTTAGAAAATTAATTGCATTGATTCCAAATGATGAATATAGGATTTAATTAAGGAATAAGAAAAGAAAAGGAACTTAATTGTTTTGGTGAAAGGATTTGGACAATATGGGATTTTGGAATAAAGTGATTAAATAGTTAATGTTTTTAAATATGCTATTGTTTAATGTATTGGAATGTGTTTTGATGATTAATAGTAGGAAGTTAATGTTAAGTTTGAGTTTAGAATTAGGTTAGAAAGTTAAAGGAATAGTGATTAATGTACATTTGTTCGGGTGTATTTGTAGAATCAAAAGGCAAAGGCATTGCTCGGGATACCGAGAAGCGTCATTATAATCTACATTAGGACTATTGGTATAGAAGCTAAAGAGCAAGAGGTGAGTACTTAATACTATAATGTCACTTGTGCTTTAAATATAAGCATAAATGTTAAATCATTTTCCTAATTAGAATGCATTGCAATTCTTGGGCATGCATTATCTGCTTTACCGATTATTGAGTCAAATTGAATCAAATATTCTTTTATGGCACTTGGCCAAATAAGCCATATTGCTTGATCTCATAATGTGATCCATGATGGGAACCTGATTGTTTATTGATATATCATCTATTGAATCATTTCATGGATAGAAAAAGTAAAATGTTATAATGACACCATGATAAGTAGAATACCCCTCTAATGTGGGGCAATACATCAGACCTTGTGTAAAATGGTAATGGACTTGCAGATAGGGTAAAGATTATTTGAACCTTAGCTGGGAAGGGTTTAAGGTCCCCAGTATGTATGGCTTGATCAGTTGTACATGTAACTAGGAATGTGGGAGTGAGCAAGGCATATGCCACCACTTGATTGATTATGGGAAAATTATTCCATAAGAATAATTCCCGATCCATTTTACTTTATTGCTATAAGGAATCATCATTAAATCATACATCATTTATTTAATCTATATAATATTATTTTGTACTCACTGAGCTTTGTCTCACTCCATAATTATTATTTATTTTTCAAGACCAGTTGATAGATCAACAAGGTAAATTCCAAATTTTACGTCTTCGCTTGGAAATTGCATTGCTAATTTTGGTATTATGATGCATATATTATGTTGTATTTTGGAGGTTTCACTCTAGAGCTCCATGGATTGTTAAAGTCTGTAATAATGGTATAACTTAGAATATTATTAGTTATGTGTGGTTGGATACTACATTATCGCAGTTTAGATACATAAGTAATATACAGTTGAGATGTAATTAATATATTGGAAAATGGAGTTCAAAAGTAATGAGCATGAAAATGAATTTAAATGATAAATGACTATCACATAGGTAATTATTATGGTAATCAGAAATAAGGAATAGAAATTATGGTTTTAATCTTGGGTTAAGGATAACGTGATATTATTAGCACTTATAGGTTATAAATTGTTCTACGGGTTTAGGTGACTTTCTGTCTCCCTATACCATAGGACAATCATGGCTCAAAGATGGGTCGTGACATGCTGGGTGGGAGGTAACCCACCATTTTTAGTATTTTAGCATGTATTTCTTTTATTCTATTTGTGTTTATTTGTTTAAGGATAATGCACTTTTCATTTAGTGATTTTATGCAGGAAAAAGGCTGAAAAATCTGCCTCAATATGGATGATCAGGAGTACGCCATGCCCTGGACCATGCCCATGACTTTGGGCATGGTATTAGGACCACAATCCAATTTTATCTAATAGCTTGCCACACCTAGGGTCATGGCAAGACCCACGGGTGTGGCCCAAAAGTTTATCTCAGTTTACAGCATAGAATAGTCATACGCCTAAGGCCATAACCATGGTTATGGGCATGGCCTAAGGCGCAATTTCCTTCTACCAACCAGAAAGATCCTATGCCTTGACTCACACCTAGAGTCATAGGCATGGGACACGATTTAAAAAAAAAATTCATTGCCACACCCACCAGCAATCCTGTGACTATGGACATGGCCATGGTTTAAATAAACAGCCCATGCCCATCTGTCCCTTTCATTCTTACAACTCTCTTAATTTTCTCTCCATCCTCTCTCTCTCTAGACCTTAGCACGCAAATTCTAAGCTTACCCAAACTTACCCACACACTCACAAAGTGCATTCTAAGCTTCAACAAGAGGATTTGAACAAGTTCTTGCATTTACACACACCACAATCTGAATTTTCTGCACAAACACCTCCAGGTTTGTTTTGTTCATTCTCTTCTTGTATTTATTTCAAATTTTCTGTGATTTAGGATGTGAAAAATTGAGTACTTTTGGTTTTAATCATAATCCTTACATGGGCTATGTCTAAAATGCATGAATTTGGGGTTTAATTGGCACTTTAAAAGAAATTTTCTTAATTTTGTTCTTTAACTCTTATGTATGATTCACCCACTGTGCATTCCTTTTGATTTTTCTATTGAGATTTTCCAATATCAGGAATGCCTCTCCGCCATCGGAGGCTGAGATCCCTGGCCCTACTATTCCTATGGGACCTTCCACCACCAGTTTTGTACCTTTTTCTTCTAGACCACTTTTTTGGGACTGGGGCCATTTTAGTGGGGCTGTCAAGGATGATGACTGAAAGATGACCGATCTAAAGTGGCAGCTGTGTTGCATGGAGAGCATAATGGGTCGTCTCGATCTCAAACAGCAATATCTTCACACTAAGCAGACCCAGATGTTGAAAATGATGCAATAGCAATAGGCTTGGCTTAATCATAAGGCCGAGCATCATTGATGGTTAAAGCACTCTATGATAGAGTTCTAGCAGAGCTCTGGTTTCTAACCTACCATATAGCCACCATTTTCACCACCACCTCTACCTCCAGTCGACCTCTCCAATGACAATGATGATGGGAGTGCCAATGATATTATGGAGGACTAGTTTCCTCTTTCTTTTTCTTATCCTTATTTATTTTCTTTCTATTTTATTTTTTGGATTACTGTATTATATTATTTAGGATTACTTTTATTTTCATTTTTTATTTTATTTTACTTTATTTTGGATGACTATTATTATTATCTTCGGTCTTTTCTCTTTCTTTTTTTTAGCACACTTCTGGATCTGTAGCACTATTTATAATGCCATGGATTCTGACACAGCATTCCTACAATTTGTATTTGATGGCAATGATAGGTTAGTTCTCTCTCTCCCCTTTCTTTCTTTTTCTTTTCGTTTGTTTCTAACACATTGGGGATAATATGTTGCATAAGCAAAGGGGAGGGGTTTTATTGATTGCCTTGTGATTGATTGACTGTAATGGTCAAGCTAATTAAAATTAAATAATAGTATGGCATGAAACTTTCCTCTCCTTAGTTGATAAAGTAATTATGGTTGAATGGCAATACCTAAGTCGATCATAGTAAATGACTAAATTTTCTATTGTGAATCAAATTTGGTAGCCGTATTAGAATTTTGAATTAAAGAATTTTGCAAATCCTAAAGTTTGAACCTTTAGTTATAATTTTGAGCACTAAAATATTCCATCGCTACTTTAGTTTTGAGTAGTCAAATTTTATAATATCCCAGGTTGTATGATTATTTCTCCTTGAAAATAAAGAGAAAAACAAAAGCAAATTGCATAGGAGCTTTGAAAATTAAAACCTATTTCGCTGTTCTTTTACTCTTTTAAAACAATAGGGGGTTAAGGTCATAAATAGTGCTAGTAGCCATTTGAAAGCGTGATTCTAGCTGAGTAATTGAAGGCCGGCACCATAAATGTTTGCATTCATGTAAAAAGGCTAGAACGATGATTTAAACAACTCGGGCTCCTTCAAAAAGATTATTATTATTTCAAGAGGGAAAAGTGAAACTTCAAGGGGATAGTCATGCACCTAGGAGAAAATCATTAGAGATTGCTTTGTATGAACTCTTGTTGTTTTGGAATTTGTTGCTCACATTTGCAACTCAAGGTTTCAAGCTTTAGGTTGTAGAGTTTGTCATTTGGCTGCCATATTTTAACATTATGTTGAGTTTGAGTAATTGCCATATAAATGATTTGATTTTTATTATTTGAGATAAGGGGATTTTATTCCATTTTTTTTATTTTGTTTCAATTTTCTTGAGGACAAGCAAACGCTCAAATATGGGGGAATTTGATAAGTACATAAATGCCTACATTTCATCCCCTTATTTGACATGATTATACTTAAAATTGAGTTTGATTTATTTGTTTTAGTGTTGTTTTTAGTCCTTTTTAGAAACCTTATGCTTTAATATGCCATAAGATGATAAAGCAAAAGAATGATAAAGTTTGGTTAAAAGATGGAGCATCTTGAAGAGGTAGAAGCAAAGTATAGCTTGGACCATGCCCAAGCCCACGGGCGTGTGTGTGCCCATGGGATAAGGAGAAAGGCTACTACCTATTTTCATGAAATAGCCCCATTCCCACACCCAGAGCCATGGGCGTATGTATGCCCATGGGACATTGTTCTGTCCACACGCTTAGAGCCACGGGCATGGGTGTGGCCGTGGGATAAGAAGAAAAGCCTTCTGCTTGATTTCGCCAAACCAAGAATATTTTTGGCCGTTCCCATGCCTAAGGCCACAGGCGTGGCAGCAACTCTGTCAGGGTATATAAGAAATTTTTGCACAGTAATTTGGGGATATGAAAATCTATACTTTTGGAGGCGGTTTCTCTAAGGAAAAATTAAGGTTTTGCAATGAAATTTGAAGGTAAAGATTGAAGTTGTTCACATTTCAAGTCAAGGATTGAAGATTCAAATTTGGATTATCATTCATCCATTATGGATTGCTTGATTTCTTTTTATTTTATCTTTTATTCTTGTCACTTTTTCATTATGAACTAAGTTTTTCATATCTAGGTATATGATAAATCCTAGATTACTTTGTATGGATTGAATGTATTTTTAATCATTCAAATCATTTATCTTGATTCTTTTATCTTTATGATTTATATTTGTTATTTCCTCTTCTTAATTGCATGCTTGATAATTGGAATAAGTTTTCTTGTTAATCATCTTGAGAAAGCTTAGTTAGAGTTGATCACTCACGAAGGCTGAGGATTGATTAGGGTGCTAGAGATAGACCTATAAGATTCTTTGGTTTATGGTTCCTTAGTTTTAATGCTATTGCTATTTAATTATAAACTGAGAAGAGATTCCTTTTATGATACTTAGCAATTAGGGATTGAAACCCTCGAGAAAGGCTTCAATCTAGCTTAGTGGAATGCCAATTTAATCTGATATTTGATTTAGTTGAGTTTTATTCATGAAATACATATGGGGTCTAGGAGGATTCAAATACCTAGGTAGCTTTTATTATTAATTTTTCTCTTGAAATCTTTTTATATTATCTTAATTATAGTTTTTAATCTAGTTTAATTATTTTAATTTAAACATTACTCAACTTTTGTTTAACTAGACAACAGTCAACATTTGAACTAGTATTTGTCCTTGTCCCTAGTGGAACGATAATTCTACTCATAATTATATTACTTGTGTGATTTGTACACTTACAGAATATGCATAACTAAGGAATTAGTTATGGAAGGCTTGGTCAAATTTGGCCTTGGAGGAGACTATAGTCTTTTTGTGAATGGTGAAAGCTAAGCTTAAGTTTCTTGGTTTGAGCTTTATGGTGAAGTCTTCTTGGTTTGGACTTCATACTAAAGGCTTTTTGGTTTAGGCGTCATAGTGAAGGCTTTTGGGGAGTGGTTTTTATGGTGAAGGCTTTTGGGCTTGGGCTTCATAGTGAAGGCTTTTGGGTGAAGGTTTTTTTTTTTTTTTTTTTTTTGGGCTTTAAGGTGAAGATTCCAAAGGAGTGGGCTTCATGGTAAAGGCTTTTAGATTTGGGCTTCATGGTAAAGATTCCTGGGGAGTGGGCTTCATAGTAAAGGTTTTTTGGTTTAGGCTTCATGGTAAAGGCTTTTGGGCTTGGACTCTTTTACAAGGGTGTTTTGGACCCCTTTGGAAGATGGTTGCTTTTATCTCAGGTATAATGTTCTAGACTTTGGTCATAAAGATACCGTAGGCTTATGGATAAGGATTTGCCCTTTCTCATAGTTGCATCTAATTTTCTTACCCATCATACGGTTGGTAGGCCTTGACACAATTGGACTTTATAAGTGATGTAATTTTCCAAGGAGGCTTGGTTTTTTTTTTTTTTTCAAGGATGGTGAGATTTTGCTAATGAGACATGGGATGATTAGATTTTGAGTGGTTCGAGCACTTCTTAAACTTCGCAAGACATGATTTGATTTTGGTTATGCTAAAGAAAACTAGCTTTAAGGATAATGAGTCTTGAAAGACTTAGGATCTTTGGCTTTGTGCATAGGCTTAGTCCTTAAAAGATGATGAGACTTTGCCTAGGAAAGGATGGTATGAGGCTTGAACTAGAAAGGATGGAATGGTACATTTTGAAGTTGGGGAATGGTTCAAAGGTGGGTTAGAAATTTTGAAAAGGATTAGGGAGGTTGTGTGATTTTGCTATCTATAGCATTATTCATGGAAAAGAACAAGCCAAGCTAACCCTATTTTTTTGAGATTGAAGAGACATTTAGAGTGACACTTTATTGGCTTGAATGTAGATGATAGACTGGATGAAAAGAAGTGCCCTAAGGTGTAGTTGAATGACTGATGAAAAGTTAACTTAGGGTTCATGCTCCCAATGAGAGACAATAACATAATAGACTAATAATTTGAGAGATTGTGCCTAAGCTCTTTGAGCTAAGCGATGAGACGGATTAACAAAAGTTGAAGACTACCTAGAAAGACATGCCCCCACTATAAGATAAGGGCGTAGAAGATAATATCACTTTAGAGAGTGAGCATTTAGTGGGGAAGGACGACTTTTAAGATATGAGACGAAATGGATTGATTGAGGACTACTTTAGACATGAAGGAAGATGACTGGGATGAGCTTTATATCTTTTTTTTTTTTTTTGGCTTTTGTCAAAGCCGCCCTTTCGGGTTTTCAATTTAGTAAGCTTGGATTAATGAAATTTGAGAGAAAACATTCCACCATGACTTGTTGCTTCGCTTTGAAGGGCTCTAATTTTGAACTTTGGATTTAATGGACTTGTTGCCCCTTATTGAGAGTGTATTGTTTGATTTTATGCTTCAATTATTGGATGTGATGTCTATCTCTTGACCTCTATGGTTAGGAGTTGGTGAAGCAATTTTTTATGGCACCTCAACTCTAATATGTGCTAGCTGTAGTGGATTTAATTGATTGTTCATTTCTCTTTTTTTCTTTCACTTTTTTTTATTTGTTTTCTTTTTTTTTTTCGTTCTTTTTTTTAAGCTCATCCATGTTTAAAACAAGAAAGATAAGTGCCCAAATAATTAAAAAGCTGTGAATGTTTTATTACAATGGAAAATTTTATTGCAAGATAACAAAAGGAATTGACATGATTGACAAAAAAATACATGAAAAGGAAAATAAAATGATAGACATAGACTCAAATTTAGACTTAAACTTTGAGATTTGGGACTTAGACTCAAACTTAGACTTGGATTTCAATATCAAATAGGTTAGATTAGCTGAACTTGAACTCTTCCATGTCATGCCACTTGGGGCTAAGGTAAGGTGGGGTTGAATTGGGCCAGGTTCTTCATCACTATTGGGATTGTTAGTTGAGAATTTAGGTTGAAATGATGGACTTTGGATACAATGTTCAACCTGTGATGCAGTTGTAATCAAAGCCTTAAAAGTGGGTAGGTATTGGGTTAACAAGTGGGCTTAGTAGGCTTGAAGTAGATTCTTGACAAAGATGTCTACTTGTTCTTGCTTTGTTGGTCTATTTACCATTTGAGTAGCTTTAGCCCTCTACCTTATAATGAACATGGAGAAGGACTCCTCTAGAAGCTGCTTAGTAATTTCTAAGTCATGCTTAGTGACACCCACTTCATTGTTATAATGATGTTGTTCAACAAAGGCACAGCAGATATTATCCCATGTTCTTTTCTTACTCTTATCTAGTGAAAGGAACCATTTCCTAGTAACACCAGTTAGTGATTATTGGAATAGTTGAGCAAGAGCTCATCACTAATTCCCGAAGATTTCATTGCCCCCACCTATATCTTCAGATGGGTCTTGGGGTAAGTGGTTCCATCAAATCTTTCTAGCTCAGGCATTTTGAATTTAGGAGAAAACTTGGCATCAGGAAATAAGGTTAAACTATCCACATCAATTAGATCATTGTGGTGCTTTAGGGTTTTGATGGTTTTTTCCATAGGTTCAAGTTTCTCCATGAGTAATCTAGTGTTTGGATAAGAGAAAACTTCCCCACCTTGGTCAAGATATGAGTTGGTTTGGCTAGGATTAGTCTGGTTCAAGATAAGATTTAGGTTAGGATGGTTAAAGCTGGCTTAGTTAATCATAACCTAAACTTCCTTAATGATGAATTGCCCTTGTTGCTCGAATTGGGCTTGTTAAGCAGCTAGGATAACTTGGAAATGATCTTCTTGCTTCTTAAGGACTTTTTTCATAAGTGTAATAATGGAAACCATGTCAAGTTGGTTGGCCATTGGTACCTTTAAACCAAAGCAACAAGGTAAGTGATAGGCATGGAATAGAAAAGGTGATGAAGGTATAGGCATGCAAATCCTAAGAGAAAACGCTTCCCTATTGTATCATGAACCAACCATTTTTTTTTTTAGGCTTAAGGTGAGATAGGGCAAATACTTTGGGTTTTAGGGTATGATCAAAGGTATTGGGTTTAAGGTAGTGTGTTAGGCCAAAGTTATTAGGTTTAAGGGTAATAGACTGGTTTTGAAAGTTAGTGGGCCATGGTTGTTGGGGCTTAAGGATAGGGGGTTTGGCTTTGAACAAGGGGTAAGATCAAGATAATGGTTTTGGAATAGAGAACCTAAGGTGTCTAGTTTTTTAGGGTTGGACATGGGTCTTAGGGTTATAGGTTTATGGCTTAAGGTCAAGCAGCAGGGTTTTTAGGGTTGGATATGGGTTTTAGGGCCATGGGTTTATGGCTTAAAGTTTAAAGGTTAAAAGTTGTTTAAGTTTACATTTGAGGTGTCAGGTTTGGGTATTTAGTGTTTAGGATAAGGCCAGGGCAAGGTGTTTAGGGTAAGACTAGGGTGAAGTGTTTAAGGTTAAAGGTCAAGGTAATGGTTTTAGGTTTGTGGGGACGAAGGTGTTTGGATGATGGTTAGGGTGAGGTGTTTAAGGTTAGACTAGGGTAAGGTGTTTAAGGTTATACTAGGGTAAGGTGTTTAAGGTTTAGGGTGATGGTATAAGGGTATTTAGATAGCGTGATGGGATATAGGTAAGAGTGTTTATGAGGGAGATGTTTGAATGGAGATAAGAATGTTTGACCCTTCTTCGGTTCAAGGTTCGACCTAGACTTAAGGTGAATGCATGTTTTGTTATACAATATAGATGCATGATATGCATGAGGAAAACATTTTATGAGAATGCAAAGATGCAAGGTTTTAATTATGGTACATACAACCAAAGGCTAGGATCTAAGTTCATTACATGAAAGGGTAAGGGTGGCTTATACAAGGTACCCGTCACACTAGAGCAGTGATATAATTGACATATGTGAGTTAAGGAGCCTCATGTGGGTCCAATAGTATGTGCATCCTCATTACACCTTTGAAAAGATCAAAGCATTCATTTTGGGGTGGATGATTTTAGTATCGATAAATAAACCCAAGGAGAGATACCCACTCGATGCTACTCACTATCCATTATTTTCTTAAAAATAGGTTGAATGATAAAGAGCCTATACAAGTGATGCATACAAAGTCACAATCATATTAAAATGCCAAACTCTTTTTAAACCAATTAGTAGTCCACTTATTTTTTTTCCTTTTATTAAAAGAAAGTTAGTCCCCAGCAAAGTCGTCGGCTGTGAGGCCTCGCTCGAGCATCAATATGATTCGCTAAAGGGAATCAAAATGCTCATTTGGGAGGAACTCATGAGGAAGCCCTCGGGCTTATGTTTGATAGGTTTGAAAATTATTTCTTAGAATTGCCACCTTAATTTATTTTTATTTAGAAAAATATAAGGAAAAAACCCATTTGACTCTAATTATTACCCAAAGGAAAAAAGATCACTAGCTTAAAACCAAAACGGATTCAAGGACTAGGTTTTTGATTTAATTTAACAAAATACATTTGGCCAAGTAATATAAAAGTTACTTAAAATATATTTCATGAACAATCAAAATGAATGAGTAATTTATATGCACGATCATTCATTTTAACAATAAAATAAATACAAGTAATAGTCTAAACAAAGGTTGACATTACAAATGAAACCCAAACATAGGGGATACCTCCTTTAGCTTTTATGGGTTATCACACATTCCCCAAACTAAACTTAATAACAAAGTAAAAGAAACAAAATAAGAGTAAGTGAAGAAGGTGATAGGGGGAAAGTTGGTTAGTTTTAAATTGGATTTGATGCCTGAATCAAGCATGCCTATGTATCCCTTTGAATAGGAATCAAAACCCACATCATTCTCCCTTCTTGCAAAGGGGTTAGTTTAGCCTAGCCACTTTATCATGTTTTGATTGATTGATTAAAAGAGGGTTGAGTTAATTAATTAATTTAATTGATTACTAAGTTGCTTAGCTAGCAACCTAGATGAATTAATTTAATAGATGGCAGGTGACGATTGACTTCGGATGGCAAATGGCAGCTGGCTTAAGGTGGTGGACAGCGGCTAGCATTGGATGGCAGGCGATGGCTAACTTAGTACAGCAAGCGGTGACTAGCTTTAGTGGGTGGTGGCTAGCCTTGGGCAGTGGACACAAGCCTTAGGCAAGAGACTTGCCTCGAATAGGCGAGCGGCGAAAAGCCTTAAACTAGTCAGGTAGGAATCAAGAAGAAACCCCCCAACTCGCTTTGCTAAGCAAGGAGCAAATGCAAAGCAGTTTGCTTGAAGTTATTGCTTTTCAAGCTCTAGAAGTTGGTGTTTTGAAGTGTGGGGAGGCCTTCTTTATATAGGAGGAGGTTTAAAGTATTGAAAACACAAATTTCCAATGTGGGATTGTAAAAAATCAAATTTTCACCGAAGTTATAGCAGAAAGCTTTGCAGCATCGTAGAGTGGTTTACGACATTGCTGCATAAGCCTTTGAGGTTCCGTAAAGGCCTTTGCGGTAATACCGCAACCCTTTGTGGCAACGGGCCTGTTTTGGCCCATTTTGCCGTTTTTGCCTGTTCTTGCTTGTTTCTCTTTCATTTTTCACGATTTCAGTTGCGTTGTACTTATTACTCAGTCTCAAATGATTTAAAAAGGTTCAAATGCCAGAAAGAGATATTTTGATTTTATCATTTTGAGAGTTTTTGACTTTTGAAAGTTTCTTCACTGAGCCTAAGTGCTTCTAAGGTTCAAACGCATACTGAAAGGTGCAAAATTAAGGATTCACACTAACCTATGCGTAACACCTAATCTTTTAAGTACTTTTTCTACTTGTGTGTTATAAAAGTGAGTTCCCCTATCACTAATTATTGCCTTTGGTGCGCCAAACATGGAAAACAACTTCTTTAAGAACCTAACTATAACCCTAGCATCATTATTAGTTAAAGCTTAAGCTTCAACCCATTTTGAGACATAATCAACAGCTAGAAGAATGTATTTGTTGCTAAAGGAACTAGGAAAAGGTCCTATAAAGTTAATGCCCCAAAAATAAAAAATTTCACAAACAAGAATACTATTTTGAGGCATTTCAACATGAGAAGACTTATTACCTGACCTCTGGCAATGATCAGACCTTTGTACATAGTGGTGGCTATCTTTGAACAATGTAGGCTAGTAGAAACTCTATTTAAGAACTTTTTATGCAGTTCTACTTGGCCTTAGATGCCCTTTAGCTGGTCTTTTGTGGCAATGATTTAATATACTCATGGCTTTTGGGCATGTCATACATCTCTTTATAACCTTATCAGCACAAATTCAAAATAAGAAAGGATCCTCCTAAAAGTAATATTTTAAATCAATAAAGAATTTCTTCTTTTGATGAAATATGAGTCCTTTATGGAGTACCCTAGCAGCAAGGTAATTTGCAAAATTAGCAAACTAAGAAATTTCAGAGTTAAAAATACTTACCTTACTTGCCATAATGCAAAACTGCTCATCTGGGAAACTATCATAGATATCTTTTTCTGTGAGCCTTTTCAAATGAGGATTCTTAAGGAGAGAAAGATGATCTACCGCAAAGTCCTCCGTGCCTTTCTTCTCTCGAATTTCCAAATCATATTCTTATAACAATAATACCCATCTAATCAGTCTCAGCTTACCATCTATTTTGGATAAGAGATAGTATAGAGCCGAGTGGTCTGTATACACAATTACTTTAGATAAGATCAAATAAGATTGAAACTCGTCAAATACAAATACTATGGCTAGCATTTCTTTATATATAGTTATGTAATTCTTTTAAGCATCCATTAAGGTTTTTTTAGCATAATAGATGGGTTGGAAGTGCTTATGTTTCATTTGCCCCAAAACCGCACCAACTGTACAGTCACTCGCATCACACATCAATTCAAAGGGCAAATTCCAATCTGGTGCTACTATGATAGGTGTATTTATGAGTTTTTCCTTTAAGGTATTTAAAGCATGTAGACACACATCATCAATTTAGTACTCCACATCCTTCTCAAGTAACTTGGTTAGGGCCTATTAATCTTGGAGAAATCCTTAATGAATCTTCTATAGAACTCGGCATGCCCTAGGAAACTCTAAATTGCATTAACCAAAATGGTTTGGGTCTTATTTAGACTTATTAATCGTATGAATTTTAGGTTAAACCATAGCGCATAAGATTTCTTATCATTACCAAAATTGTATTCTTAAGTAGATTTGCGCTAATGTTATATGTTAGGTTATTATTTCATTTTTGTGACTTATATGTGCATTATTGTATTGTTGTATAACATTATATTGTAATGTGTAGATGCCACTAATATGTAACCTTATTAGAGAAAGGGAAGTGTCGACTGTTGCCTTGGCTACTTCATGAGAACCCAAAGAGACTGATCCAAAGGAGGATGTCGACCCAATTTGGTAGTGAGAATGAAACCACAATATGAAGAAACAATGAGGGAACTTTACATATTAAGAGAGGAAGTGCAGAGCTTGAGAAGAATGATTAGAGATATGAAATAGGAGTTGGCTCAAGTCTACCATATGCACCAAAATCCAAGGTTAAAATTGATTCCTTCTCTTTTAAATAGGATGCCAGGATTTCTCATACATTTATATGTAACCTATGGTAGGATTGATCATTCAAAGGAGAGATGCCCTATTAGGAGGTGAATGTTATCCCCTTCTTCATTATCCATAGCTTATAGATATATGGGCCTAGAGAAATTGAAGTTAATAATAGTGAGTAGGATTAAGGAAATTAGTGAGACACGCTAAGAATGGGTAGATTTTGATTGGGTATGGTAAAAATAAATGGCACAACTGTACATATAGTGGATAGTCTAATATGAAAGATAATTGATGGAATATATGACCTTTTCATATTCGTACAATATGTAATTGTTATATGAAAGTTTGGAATGAGCTATTCCACTTTGGTGTGCTATGAAAGGAGGTGTTCATTAACAGTTAGAGTTGAAATCTACCTTAGATTTTGTCGCAGTGGAGACATGTTCATCATAATCGCAACTATCTTATCATTCGGGTCACGAAACACAAAGTATTTTGAGGTCTAATTTGATGTTTTATCTTTTAAATTGTCTTGGTCATGACCATCTGGGTCATAATTGTGAAAAATGTCACTGTCGCGAAGCTTATATTGCATTCATGATTTTAGGAATTCTTTTCATGGCTTAAGGGGCTTTTGAATCTTTTCAAAATTTATGATCATTAATGAATTATATTTATGGAATAAACACCTAATAAACATGTTAAATAACTCTAAATTTAATTTTCAAAGATAAGAAAGAGAAGATGACTAAGTTTTGATCTAACTTAGATTAATGATTAATATGTATATGATAGCAGTATGTGCCCTAGGAGCCATATAATAGTTATGTAATAGTATATTTTAATTCCCAATGGCATAATAAATATATTCATAATGTGAAAAGGATTTCATATTATTGAATATAGTCCTTAAGTATTTGTAAAAGGATCTATTCTCAAGTGTTGAGAATATGGGAGACAAATCGCTCTTGTACAAATATTTTTAATATGTTCATGGTCATAGGATTAATGACTGAGCATCATTAATTTTGGAAAACCATCACCTCTATTTGTTTTCTATAATCAGTATGTGATACAAATAATTATAGAGGTAGTGAGTCTCATGCCGCTTGACATATGATATCGATACCAACACATGGATAAGCATAGGATGAATAGTCAAACTGTGACATTAGATGATAATAATATGCAGTTTTACTACTTGTCAATTATTTGTCATCTAGGTCATAATAATGCATATAATCCTTTGACTTAAGGGATACTGTTTCTCATACATAGGTGATTAGGATTTACTATTGCTTACATAGATATACTATTCACATACAGATATATGGCATGTGATGGTTCTAATTTGTTATATATAGAGGTAAGTGATCACCAAGATAGAATTCATTACCTTGAGTAAATGATGTTAAGATCTTATGTTATCTGGCTATTCTTGATAACTAATGCTCCTGGCCAGGACAGACAAATTCACTAGAAAGATTTTCTAGTAGGAATCTAATCTTATCAAGAATCAAAACCGAGATAAGGACAGAGAATCGAGGCACATTAAGGTTTGACATAAACCATTACCCTAGCCGAGATTGGGATTTTTAATGAAGGGATTCTAGTGCATGATGATTTATGATCAATGGTCCAAGTGATGTTTAAAGTTATCAACTATAAACATTCATTTCTAATTAGGTAGTCGTGACATGGAATGCTAGCTATCCCTCACGACTTATGGGACTAAGTGTGAAGAGGAGATTTCACATTAGTAGAGAAAAATGTTTTCTCATTCCCATTGCTAATTAGACATGAGCTTAGAAAGTCACACACCCATAGTGATCACCTTCCAAGTGTACAAGGTTTACCATAATAATTAATTAAAGTGTTTAGTTAATTGATTAGTGGTAAAATGGTTAAACATGTAATTAAATTTACAAGGACCCTATCATATCCTAATGTTCAATCTATTAAAGGTTTCTATTCAATTAAATCTTATTTTGTATATGATACAAATGAGAAAGATTAAATTGAAAATTGATTTGGACTAAATCAAAGACTTAATTTTAAGCTTAGTGAAAACCCTTAACACATCAGATGTGGCCTAAGCCCATATGTGATATGGAAAAGAGGCATTTTAGGGGTTAGAGAAAATTCACTATTCATAAGCCGATATGATGGGTTTAGGATTTAGAAAATTTTCTACTAAGATTAAAATTATAATTACATCTTTTGGCTAATGGACATGTCCATTTTACCCTAAAAGGATATAATGGTCATTTCACCATTTGAAGAACCCGAGTCAATTTTGCCCCTTCACCGAATGGTGAGCTAAAAGAATATGTAAGGGTATTTAAGTCTTTGTGAAGACTTAAGGGTTAAGTCTTCTAAAGATGTAAAAGCTAAGACTTTTATGTTGCAAAATAGATGAACATCATTTTCTCATATTTGGAGAAGCTTGGAGAGAGAAGTTGAGAGAGAAAGAAAAATGAAGAAAATGTTTCTTCAATTTTTCTTTTGATCTTCAATTCTCTTCTTTGTTCTTTATGAAAGAACAAATGATTGCAAATTGAAATGTGTTTAGTCCAAAACAAACCAAAGAGAAACCTTAAACATCCTAAAGATTTTTTAGGGAATCTTGAATTGAATTGGGCAATCAAGAGAGGATTCAAGAACACCAAAGAAAACAAGAGGAAACTTAGAGGTGAGCTAGGTATGGATAAACTAGAGGCTTCACACTTAGCAAGCTCTTTGATAAAGAAAGAAGGAACCCATAAGAGGTAATATGATTACTTTTCTTTCTTCTTTATATGCATATGTGTTTTACAAACAAATTAATTGATTGCTTGAATGAATTTTGGACCAAAATTGGGTGAAGTAAAATTTTAAAATGTTTGAAATTTCACCTCATTTTGCTCCACTGTTCCTTCAATTAGTATCAGAGCCACTTAATTTCTATGTAAAACCATTGTATATGTTGTTTTGGAAGTTTTTTATTTGGTTGAAAATGAGTTGGCACACAAATGTTGTGCTGTCAGACATAGAATTCGCACCTGCAAATTATATATAGCGATTGTGATTAGCATAGCGTGACCATGAAATTGATGTTGTGCTCATGAACAAATGGATCAGAACAAACATTGTTTAGGTTGGTTTACTAAATCATGACCGCGACTAGTATTTTGAGCCCGCAAAACCTAAGTCGCGACCTAGATGAAGATGGTTGCGATTTGCTCTATGTCTCCACCCAACCTTAGTTTTTTCCAAAATTCTTTTCTGCTAATTTTTCAATCAAATAAATTTTTATGACTTAAAATATGATTTTGAGCTATGGAAACATTGAATATATGATATTCAAAATGGATATTTTGGAAATGTTCCAAAATTTGGAAATGTTCCAATGATGAACAACATATCTATAAATGCAATTGTTGAATATATATGTTTTGTTGTTCTTTGAGAGGCATGAATAGTTGATCATGGATTTAGAAACCATAATGTATGTTTTCTAATATGGACATGTAATAAGTATTTTTATTATTTGATGGGATGTAATTAAATGTTAATTACTCATTTAGGTTATAAATCATTTTCATTGAGCCTATAAGCTCTTTTGTTTTTGTAATCTCACCTTGGAATGCTAAGGTTACTAATGCATATATAGAGATATGGAGGTGCAAGAACAAGAAGAGGTTCAACCTATGAAGATGCCAAGTGCGAGTATGAAGATGCAAAAGTTGTAATTTCATGTTTGTAATTTGTATAACCTAAATCCTATATCCATTCCTTGCAGCTAGGAAGTGGATCTATAGAATCCATGATCATACCTACATGTATGTTGTCCATTTTATGAAATATATATGTGATATATATGAATGCATGTGATGTATGTTTAAAATGGACAATGTGCAAAGTGAGACTTATAATTAAAGCCCGAAAATCTTCCAAAGAAAATATCGAGTCATGGTTCTCCATTGGAGCAATAATTCAAGAAAATTTGAACACTTATGTCATTTGTTGTGGTTATATAGGGATCACATATTTGGTTTGAATGTTTTCTTGAAGTTATTGTAAAGCATGTGATGTTACCAGTATATGATACATTGTGTATCAATAACGATAATGAGTATCTAAGACATATAACATTCAAATCATTATACTTATTGGTCCAATGGGTTTGACTTGATTAGTGTAAAAGTGTTGTGATGAACAAGTGTTGTTTACTTGTTAGATATCAAAATTTTAATAACGACAATGTGTATATGAGGAATTTGTGATAATTTAATAAGAATTTAATCACCTACTAGAAATCCACCCAATAGGATTTTTGTTTCCTATTTGGAAGTATAGGATTTGCCAAATTAGTAGGATTACCATTTTAATTAAAGACCAAATTCATTATGGTAGCTACACAATTACATAAGTTATTAATCTTGTTATTTTTTGAATTTTTGACAATACGAAATTGACATACCCTCTTGCGAATATATTTGATTCTTTTAGGCTCACAGGGCCTAAATCTATGGTCCTTGCTCTTAAGTACATAGTGTATGTATTCAACTTGATTTTTCTTGGTCTTTTAGAGAAAAGACTACTCCAAAGGAATATATCACTCTAAGTGCAATGGAAATAAAATATTGGATGAGGTTGATGCTGTATGATTTTTTTTATAAGTCAAGAGTTGCAAAAACAACATATGAGCATAACAAGACTCCAAGTAATTATGCATCATCTGCAAAAGTTGTATGATAAGCATAAATACACTAGTTAATATAAGATATTAAGGCAGTTGTTTTGTTTGAATATGAAGAAAATTATAAAGAAAGAAAAAGGAAAGTAAAATAAATTATAAAGGAAGAAAAGATGAAAGTGTTTCTTTTTTATCATCATAACTTTATTTTTCTTTATCTTCTCCATATTTTTCATTCTTATTCTTATTATTACTATTCAACTAGAGTAAGAAATTAGAGAAAAGAAATCAAAGAAGAAAATGTTTCATCTTTAATTTCTTATTCTTCTATTTTTCTATCTAGTATTCTTTGTGAAAGAATTAGAATTGTGAGAAATCTCTTTTAATTCTTATTAATTTTAATTAAATTTGGAATTACTTTCATATGATGATTAAATTCATTAAACAACTAGAGAGTCTAGATGTTTTGATGAATAATAATTTTTAAACAGTTTAATTTTTCAAATTCATTCCAAATTTCAATTAGATGGAAAATACACTTTAAGGTAATAGAAAAATTTTCTATTATACATCCTGAAAGGGAAATTGCAAGGGACAAGTCCATAGATAATGCTATAGTTGAGAAAAGAAAATGTTTCTATTGTCAATGCTATGAATATTAGAAAAGTAATTATTCTAAGTATTGTGAATACTAAAAGGACAAAGAGAAGGATAAACTTTGTGAAGGTAAATCTATCTCTTGTTACTATATTCCAATGATTCATATAGTTCATCTATTGCTTGGATTCATGATATAGGTGCTTCTTTACCATATGCATGATCAAAGTAAGAATTGAAAGCATGGAGTTAGATGAAGTGATTTAAAAAGACCTAAGGGGCAAAGTGTTTATTTCCAAAGAGCTTTCAAAATACTTCATGATGATTTTAGAAATCATATTTTGTATGTCTAGTATGTACTTAATGATGATTTTAAAATCATGTTTTGTAAATCATATATGAATTATATGATTGATACATTATTATTAAGTTAATAATAACAAAACAACTCTAAAAGCTTTTATGATAATGCTATAAAATCATTATGATTCTTAGATCAATTTGTTTAGTTGAAGATAAGACAACTTAGTTGGACAACATGTGTCACTACCCATTAGGGTGTGAACTTGTTTCTACTTAGAAGTCTAGTATCTAATGCAAAACCAAATAGATCACCTTTTGTTGGATAAAAGGATAGAAATTGAAGAAGTTTTAGAATTTATGCATATAGATGCATCAATACCATTTGTGAAATGGTTAGTGGGAGTTTTTCCTGATTCATTCTATTTACCTAAATGTAAATATTGACCTGTTCGGAGAAAGGTAAATAAAATAAATTGTTCATTTGAATTTATTGAAATGTTCAAGAAATACAAGATGGAAAGGAAAATATATATTAAGGATATTTCATACAAAAAGGGAAAGAGTATCATAACCCTTTGATTTGATCGAAGTGGGGAGAACTCAATTACCCATTTTGAGGAATTTCCTAAATATAAAATTGGCATATAATCATAATTCTTTTTGGGAAAACCATATGTGATGGTATACTTAAAAGAATAAATTACAACATATATGATATGATGTAATATATGACGAACTATAAAAGTTTTTATTTATTTCCTTGTGGAAATTTACAATTAATAGCTATATATTCTTAATTAGAATTTTCTCCAAAGTCTATCTAATCCTAATTCATATATGATATGATGTGGATAAATATCAAAATTCTTACTGATAATTTGAATTGAGATATCTAGCTTATTTGATAAGTTGAAGTTAGACAATTGTAAGATAATTCTAATTAAGATGAGGTTTGCTAGATATCCTAAAGGTAGTTTAGGATAGTATTTCTATCTTTTGCATAACAAAGAGTTGTTAGCAAAGATGTTGTTTCTTGATAAAGTGTTTATTCAAGAAAATGACATATTGAGAAAGATAGAATGATTGGGCGAATGTCATCCAATAATATCCAACAAAATGATCATAGTAAAATTTGATCAACCCTGTGAAAAGTTTAAAACTAACTAAATGTTTTATTGTTATAAGCTGCTAAAGGTTTAGTAGAATATTTATTTTTTCTGTAAGATATGATTTCTTTGTATGAATACACAATAGTTGTATATTCATGATGAAGTGAGTCATGAGATAATAAAATATCTAATCTTAAGAAAAATATAATTTACTTTATATAAATGCACAAAAGTTGTACATTTATGATGAAGCAAATTATGAGATGATTCTATTATAGCTATATATGATATGGCAACGCATAATGATTGTGAGTTTGACATATAGATGTCAATACTAG
>CANTUT010002060.1:0-37500 GCA_947687605.1 Reutealis trisperma
AAGCAAGCAACTTTGACGCCCAAACAAAGACTCCCTGCAAGAGGTAAATTCCCTTATTTATACGAACATAGATAGAGAGTGGTCTTGATCAAAAGAAAAAGCCGGTAAAAGGGTAGGTGTATAGCGGAGCATCAATCTCATCTCCGTACAAGTATCTGGCTTCGCCCCCCAAAACTCACTTGGTGAAAATGGTAAATCTGTTTCATTCAAACGCGGTTCGAATCCGATAGCGAGTGGGGGCCAATTCTTTCTATGTTGTTGTTTAGGTGCGCGATTGCTATTGGTTTTTGGGCTGACCCTAGCCTAATCTGATCGAATTGTATGTATACGAGGATAATCAAACTGAGATCTTTCCCTTTGGTCAGGAATATCAAAAGACTTTTTTCATTTCTCATGAGATTGGTCATCCATGAATTCCTTCATGGAGTCACTAGACGGGAATATAGCAACTAGAAAGACTAATTTAAAGCACCTTCCTTCATTACAGGACTGGAAATCGAGAATATTTTACCTGACCTGGAAAACCAATGAAGAGCATTTCCCTAGGAGCGAGATGTCGAAAATTATCCGGTGAAGGTAAAGCCTTCACTTCAATTTGAAGCTAAGTCCACTATTCGGTCAAACTCTGATAGGCTCTAGGCCCTTACCTTACTCTTTCGGGGTTCACTCTTCTACTTAAGCTCCTTAAGTTCCTAGCTAGGCTGATAGCAATAGAATAGGCTTATAGCCTCCACCAATACCAGTCCGTCTACCTGTTCAATCTGCTTTCTTCCTTATGTCTTCCCGACCCTGACCCTGCTGTGCTGTACCTGGTAAGATCTTAACCTATGCCCTCTGCTGCGCCTGCGCCATTGATGAATGGATTTCTTCGTTTTACTGATACTAAGGTAGGTGCTTACCACGGGTAGGTTCATCAATCAAATCTCGACGAGTATGTAAAGAAAAGCTAAAATTGCCCTTCCCTTCAGTTAGCTATAAAGTCCCATTGGTGCAGCTCATCAGCTTGCGTGAAAAGGGTTTGCTGTACAAAAGCAAATGACGGTCTAGGTATTAGGAAAATGAGGGAAACAAAACACCTTGGGTAGTTTTCATCACTTTCAGGCCATCCGTCTATTGAAAAGAAAAAAAAGAAGAACGCACGTCTTCAAAGCGACAACAGGCTTCAGATTCACCAGGCGATTTTCCCTAAATGAAATGGGTTAGATTACGCTCTTTTCAGAGACGTTCTCTCGGACTTACTCCTTGAACCCGCTATAATATTGCCTTCGAAAGATAGTCTCTCAATTCTATTCCTTTCATGTAAAGGAGGGATAATAGGCCGATTCCTTACGTGAAGAGAATAGAGCAAGGGAGAGTTGTTAACACCAGTTACTTCTTACCAAAAAGACCACTTCTAAACTAAGGTAAACATTCCAATATTAGTTTCAATCTACCTAACAGATTTCTTTCAGATATTTGTTTTCTGTTTCCCTATCTCATTTGTTTACATAATACGAAATTTTCATATTACATTACAACAAGCTCTAATGTAAGGTAAGTAAGTAGTTCAAGTGAACCTAGCTATGTCCCAGAGTGAATAGAGAAGCACTGATAGGATCTGGTCTCTCCTCTGCTATGACTCTCCATTCAGCAAGGACCTTAAGCAATTGAAGCGGGGGACCTAGAACACAGATAGTCAAACCAGAACCTGAAAAGGAAGGGGAGGATAGCCCCACTGTTTCTTTAAGCCCTTGCCGCTCGAATTTGTACCTTCACGTTTCTCATCTGTCGATAGGGGAGAACAAAAAAAGTGTATAAGACGCAAAGACTCTTTAGTTAGAGTATCCTATTTTTAAGGAAAGCATTCGTCGTACTGGAGAAGAGCTAGGCTAGCACCTGACTTAGTGCCATTAACCTGGAGTATTGGACTATTAAAGTATGCCCAAATATAGTAAATAACTCATAGAATAGAAGAAGCATGGCAGCACCAGTCCTTAGGCCGCATGCTTGATAGCCTTGCTTCGAAAGCTACACTCAGAGTTATAGCAGCGCCTATCCTTGGATCACTCCCCAATCTGGTGGTGATGAGACAGGGTCGACTGCTGGTATTCTATTGTGCTATTCTATTGGTATTCTCTATCCCATGGCATTCTCTAGCCCAGTGGCAACGAAAGCGGGCTTTGAGTTGGTGAATACTATCTGTAAATATCCCTATTTCCTAAGAGATGCCTCTTTCCCTGCTCGTCCCGCGTACTTCTATAGTTATAGTCATAACCTTGGCAATTCCGGAGATTCAAGACCAGTCGATGATCCATCCGTTGCTCATGCTGCTGATCCCGTAGATCATATTCCCCACAGCTATTCCCGTCTCTCAAAGGCCGGGTCTCATTCGATCCCCTAATTTTTCTCACTCCATGTCTGGTTTCGAATGCCTCTCATCCCCGCCTGCCTCCACAGTGAAGCTTCCGGCCACTGCTTCCACAGCAAGACAGGAGTAGAAGTGAGTGCTTCAGGTGGATAAGCTTCGACGCTCTCAACCTGGTTTGGATCGTTTGACTATGGCTTCGTGTTCTTTACAATCATAAGCTCGATCACGAGGGTCCAAATCAGGGTCTCCATCTCGCCTTATTAAATAAAATAAGTTCGGGCAAATCTACATTTTCAGAAGTTATAGGTATAGCTCAGGAGATGGGATTGGATTCGGAATTAGAATTGGCTCTGCATCATCTGGAACTAAATAAGTTTCGGGGTCTTTATTTCATATTTAATCTGCATATGGAATTAGAACCGGGCTACCCTATGATCGTGATTTGATCATCATTAGGTGGTGAGAAACCACGCCTATGACGAAAGAAAGGGGAGCTTACGTCCGATCAAGACACCAGTCTGCCCTCTAATAGAGGGTGCTACGGAAGAAATTAGGCACTGAACTGAGGTTTAGCAGTGCTTATCACTCAGGACGGCCAGACTCCAGTCGTCGGGTTTACTGGAAGACTTGCTGAGGAGCTTAGTGCAAGGGAGCCCGAGCAAGTGGGAATAAGTTCTTCCAACTTCGGACTTTGCCTATAAAAACGATGTGAATCGGCCTATGTTAAGTAAGGGGGGAAGTAACTATTCGAAGTGGTGTATGGTAAGAGGACTAACAATAAGGGGGAAACGCAGCGATCAAAGCTTTGGTTTAGGGCCCACTTGGTTTGGTTTAAACGAAAGAAGAGATCTTTCTAGCGATTCAGTTCCTAGAGGGTTCCAAACCTCTATCCGTCTCTCTCAAGCCATTTATTTTCAAAGTAAGCTGATCCGTCTTCTGTCAAGTAAGTTAGTCACTCGGAATCCATTGGCCAATTAAGATTGCCGCAGATGAAGATCTTTCATTCCGTGCTTTGTCCCTCGGAGGTACCTGCGAATGCTTATGGAAGGAAACTTGCCCCTCGGTAAGCTCTGGTCTAACTAGTTTCTTCTTGCTACCCTATCAACTGACCGGGCAAGGCACGCAATCTCAGACGTCAGAATCTCTTCTTATCTGATATAAGAAGCAAGGACATGTTGATCTGTCTTTATCTACCAGATAGCCTCATCTTTCCCCTCTCCCCGGATCCTCACATGGAGAAAGAAGATACCTAGATCTAAGGTTTCAAAACGAGAACATCCTATCCGATAGCACCACACCGCTGGCTGAAAGAGAGCTTGCATCAATCCCCAGGTAATAGACTTTTTTAGAGAACTTCCCGGCTGGGGCCAAGACTCGATCCCTCTCTGCTTTGAATAGCTATAGTACCTCCAGACTCAGCGAGCAAGCCTTCTTTGAAGCCAGGAAAGGCCTTGGAATTTGAAGGAAGACCAGTTATTCCCTTTCTCCAAGTCGAAAGCGATTCCATACGCAAAGAAAGAGGTGAATAAATGAATGAATAAAGTCCCCCTCTACTTTATTTGAGATACATTGTCGGCGTCGAACCCACTTAAAATCTTTACTGAACTATGACGAACGGGGCAAGCCCTTTAAATTTCTTTTTTTTTGCTTTTCACTGAAACCAACACGCCTAAACATAAGGTAGGTGCTTTCACTCCGCTTTTTAGTTCGACATTCCCTTTCGCTTTCGCTTCCGGGTACAGGCTTAGATAAAAATCCTTCTTGTGTGGGATGAGATTGACCAGATGAGACAGCTGATACCGAACTACCGCTTGCATATTTAGTCCTTCGGACCTTTAAAAGTTTTTGAGAGAGGGTTGGGGAGAGAATTTCTTTTATCATTTGCCTCAATGTCACAGGTGAAGCTGACTTCCTGCGGAAGCCTAGGGGCTATGTGACCAGAGATTTTTATTCGAGATGCGAATCATAGCTATTTTTCGTACCCAAGGGATGAAGGAGAAGACTTTTCTTTCTTTCTTAGGCCTATGATGCGCGTTATCCGGTGTTTGAAAGGTAACTAGGAAGAGGCTTCCCGAAAGCATTGATTGAATGTCTATCGTTTAACATCCTAGGAAGCTACTCCTTTGTCAACGAGACTCCTTTCCTTTATAAGAAGATCAGTCTATGTCTAATGCAAAAATCCATTCCTGTTGCAGCTGCTACTGCTCTTTTCTTGATCTATCCAATAGGTCAAGGAAGTTTTTCGGATGGTATGCCTCTAAGAAAATAGTAGTTATTCATCAAGAGGGTGGGTTACGGTAAGCATAAACCTCTTTCTTTGGTATACTGAAACTCATGTCGTACAGCCAAGTAGAAAAGCAGCGAAAGAGAAATTCTCGTAGATAAGATAAAAGTTTTCTCAGAAAGATTAAGCCGGAGTCAATCAGTTGCGAGGCTTCGCCGATGTTGAACTACGCCTCGGACAGGCCGTGAACATGCTCTTCGGTATCCTCCATCTTGTTGAGCTCGGGTCGGTGCGAGACTTTACAGGGAGCTTTTTCTTACTATCTATTCTTGACTTCAATTTTCCTTTCTTTGTTTGAAGAGGGGATTTTGTTTAGGGTGCTACCTTCTCGTTCTAAGCATCTTTTGAAGCGAATGGAACGCAATGAGTGCTACTTCCCCATCAGGCTTAACAGTCAAAGCCTTCGATGGTTGGTGGCTTTCTGGGCTTTGACCAATGCTTATCTGTCTGGTCTGTGATTAAACCAATATCTCTCCGGTCTCTCGACTGTCCGGTTAGTAGTAGTGGGTCAATCAATGTCTGTCCTTTCAGGTTCGACTGTCCTGTCTGTAACCAATGCCTGGGAATTTCTTTTAAGAATACGTTCGTATTTGATTAGAATTTCTCTTAGATTCCACCCGGCCTCGTGAGGTGAGTGATTCTTTCTTTTCGACTAGAGGAGTGCTCTTTCTTTGATTCATCGGGACCAATCGTACCAAACTCCTCGGCGACATAAACTATGAATCTTAGCTGCTTTCTTCTCACAGGTGCGGTAGCAATACCAAAGAAATAGGGAAGGCGGGGCAGTCAAGCCGCTTGGAATAGAAACTATAGACTGAATAGGAGGAGGAATTTGAAATGGAATAAAAATTGGCCTGTGTAGGTAGATGTCTCACCGATGCTTCCGTGAACCGAAACCGCATACGCCAAGCCATGTTGCAGAGAGCCCTATCAATTCAATTCTTTCTTTAACTCCGCTTCGCTCCCAATTAGAAAGAAAGTAACCCGATGCCTTGCCTTGGGTGATTCCTTTGGGTACGCAACTAGGCTATTCCAATACCAAGCATCTCTCCAACTAGAAAAAGGGCCATTCCCACTCAAATCGGATCTAAACTAAACAGTGGTTTTTCTTTCCCTTGAGTCTGCTTTCTTGGCTTCCTTTCTTTCCTCCGAAGCCTAAGTGAATTCCATCTTGATACCCGTACATACAGGTTTTGAGGAAGTCGTGGTAGTTCCATCTATCTTATCTGAATCGCGGTCATGAAATGTAGGAAATCCAGTTCCAGCATCATCCTATTAAGAAGAAGGCTTTCGTCTCTTCCCTTCCCCCAAGAGCTAAATCGACTGGGGATCTTAGCAGCATCGCTTATTCCTCCAACGTCTTCTTCTTTTTCAATAGCAATAGCATTGGAGTCGTTCACAAGAACTGCCTATTCTATTCCGAAACCTAGAAAGCGAGAAAGAGAAGTGCTTTAATTAAGCAGAAGTGATCAACGAAGAGTGTATGGCGAATCTCTTGGGGAGGCCTTATCTCGGGGGGTTCTTAGCTTGGCTTGCTGGTACTCAGACCCTAGTCTAACGGCTAAGTTTCTGGCTGGCACTCGCAATTCAACCTTATCACCTCGTTCGCCCTTTCAAGCCTTCCCTTGACTTGACTAAAAGGCAGCAAGAGCAGACGCTCAGGCAACAAAACCAAGGGTGGTTGGGCATGAAGGGGTAGAAGTAGGAAATTCCAATCCAAAGGCTCGCTCGCTAGGGTAATTGGCTTGGCCCCTATGCCTTTGATGTCGACGATGCTTTTGCCGAACACTGACTCCCTCCGCATTATGCGTACCCGGCCCTAGGAGAAATCTTTGTACGCCGTAGGCCTACGCCTTTGTTTCCGAAGGGCTATCTCACAAGTTTATTTCGGGTGCTTCCTGCTTTCAATCCTGCCGCTTTTATTGACTAACTTTCCTAAACAGGCAAAACAGGCTGACTTTCTTCTTTCCCGGAGGAACTTTCTTTTCAACTGAGCTGCATTGCCAATCATGGTAGTCTCGTCCCCCTCGTTTTCGATAAGACTCGAGCTACTCTCGTCCCTCTAGCCGGTGGAGCTGCTTCCTTTATTTAAGCTAACATCGAGCATCTTGCCCCCTCTCTATTCGGTCTAGCGGTTTCTCACTCCGCCCCTGCATTCCCGGTTAAGAGTTCCTTTGCTTTGGTTCACATCCTTTCCTGTTATGAAAGAGGTCTTTCTGCACCAAGCTACTTGATCTTCGATCGGATCGGGGCAGATTGTCCCCTCTCGCTCCTCTCCTGCTGCATCTGAGGGTGCGGCCACCCCCGGGTTCGGTTTACGCCATTTCCACAAAAACTTCTCCTGCCTCAAACGGATTCGATTTCGGTTTCAGCGGAATCCACTGCGTTTAATGCGCGAAACACCTTTACTAGCATCTCATAAACTCCGGTTGTTGCCCTTAGCTTCGGGGTCTTGCCACTAGCTACTTACTAAGAGCTTTTCCGCCCTCTGCTGCTTAGTCCTTTGTCTCAGAAGCTGTCCTTGGGATGCCTCTAACAAAGAGCCTTCACTCGCCCCCTTTCGATCTTGTCCTAACTATTAGGGCGAGTAAACGCCTTGATTACTAGTCGAAGTTAAAGATTCCCTACTTTCCTAGTTAGCCGAGTCATAATCCCCTCTCTTTTATCTTACTAAATATCCATTGAAATGCCATAAGAGAAGAACTCAAAGATGAAGATGCTATAGAGACTACTCCCCCTAGAGCTTGGTCGAGCATGAGCATCTTGTGCCACCTCCTCTGTTCCGAGGCTTATAGATTTATTGAGAACATCCCCCGGCCGTAACTCAGTCTCCTTGAAGTTCACAGCTTAACTCCGATAGCCGGTAGTCGAGCTTGTCCCTCCTTGAAAGAAAGGTGGACTCTTCAGCTAGAGTTTTTTCATCTCCTAAGCTTTGCTTTGAGAGGAATATCCTTCTTCGAGGGTGTGGAAACAACTGACTCTTTTTAGTCTTATCTCTTTGGCTAGCTTCTTCACTCCTTGCCCTATATTCGCTTCGAGCACCCCTATCCCTACTGGTTGGTTTAGTATTAGTACCAGACTCTTAGCTACGGCTGTTGGGGGAAGTCAGCCTTTAGCTGCCAGATCAGTCCTATCTTTAGACAGGAGAGTCGGAAAACCTGAACCTGATTCTGTTGAGGCGGAATCTCTTCCCGCTTGGAGGCGAGGATCGGGTAGCTACGTGTGCCCCTCAAAACCTTTCCTCCTTTCCTTCGAAGTCAAGCATCTCCTTCTTAGTCTAGCTCATTTACCTGCTTGACTTGCCTTGGGTTAACCCCCCCGCCTAACGGCATTCCCCGTCTCCGTCTTTGTCGAGCATCTTTCCCGGGCATTCGCAAAATCGGGCGAGTAGCTCATGCCACTCAACTCATTCCATTTTTGCTTGACTTGAAGAACCTTTCCTTGTGAATAGCTACCCTTGGTTCAGTTCATAGCGGGACCGGACGTGGAATGGTTGGCAGCTTCTGTTATTCTCCCGTCTGAAATGTGACTATCACGGAACCCCCGCCGTTATTTTGATCTTAACATAACTACGCTGACTCGTATCCGGTTGATATTGTACCCTATCAAGCTCGGCCTTGCGCTTTCTTGCCCACTCTATAATGGGGATGTGTCCGAACAATGGTCTACTAATTAAGTCCCTTAGACTTTCCCCTCGGCCTATGCCCCCGCCCTCTGCCTTGGTCAATAAGAAATTCCCGCTCTTTCATCTCCTTCTTTGAATCTTATTTGTTTAATTAATTGACTTGAGCACAAGGAATGGGCTTCTGCCTGGAAGAATGCATTCCCCTAACCGAGTTTGTCTTCATTGAAACTGGAGAAGGCACATCAACCGGAGTCAGAGCAGAGGAGAAGGCTAGGCACCGCATCGAGCTTCCCCCGGGGCTTAGAGAGAGTTGTCTCCAGGTATTCTCTACCTACCCACCTGTGTCTCCATCTCCGGCCAAGGCCAACCGAACTATTCATCTTTCTTTCCATCCCCACGGCCCCGACCAGCAAATGCAAATGAACACCCGCCTGCATAACCTTTCTCCGTTCTGTAGAAATGGATTGCGAGTTGAAACTTTGCTTGCCCACGAACAGTAAAAAAAATGGAATATCTATTCAAAAAGTCTACTTTCGTACCCAAGCACGGGATGAGACTTGACTTGCCAACGGAGATGGCGAGAAGAAAGGATTTTTCCCTGCATCGACTCGGAACTCTTGTTTAGCAGTGAACGAATCCGATCTTTTCAAGGAAAGAGGTTTTTGGTAAATGAGTTAGCTCAGGGCGTGAAAGAAAATAGTATAGAAAGGCTGACTCTTCCTGATGTTGTCGCACGAATTGCTCAAGAAGCTGTGATCACTCTACGACTTTATATGTCAAAAGTGGGAATCGTGTCACTTTCTAGTGCTAGTGCCGGTTCAAGTGAAAGTTCTACAGCAAGTCTCAAGTGCCTTCCTGTTCTAGTTCCTTCTTTACTTCACTGCTTCCCCGGGACTAGACTTTGACTAGCGTGTGTTAAGCATAGAAAGAAATTCCAGTAAGACGGGATAAGCAATTGTTGTAGGGTAAGAATGTAAGAATGAAGAGAAAGCTATTAATAAGGGAGCTTACGAAAAGGGCTATCAAACGGCTGTGACTTTCAATTGGCCTAGGTTCCCTGTCTAACATCTGAAGAAGATTCGCGGACCTATTTCATTTAAACTGCCGATAAGAAGATCGATTGAAGGAATAACTCGTCAGGCAAGGATTGAACTGTTAAGAGGTGCCTTAGCGAAAGCCTGACTCTTCTATCCCGTCTTCCCTTTCTTCTATCCAAGATAGAGTAACATCCCTTTCTAATGCCTAAGAGGATAGTAAAAGAAGGTTTAGGATGTAAGACCAGAGGATAAATCCCGAACGAGAAAGCCTTGAAGTTTAAAAACTCAAACAAACGATCCATCACACAAGGTCGGCAACACGCATTCTAAGGCCCTGCAGAGCCCTGTTAGAACGATGTCTTGCTTGCATGGGAAACTTTCCTGACAGAACATGCCTTTATTGAAGACACAGAAAGCGGAACTCTTAATGATCTTGATACCCTCGGGAATCGTATCAGACCATCTCTTTTTGCGAATGGTCTATGCCCGGAGAAACAGTTCTTAGGCATTCTTCTATCTCTCTCTCTGTTATGGAAGTTAGCATGAGACAGAGTTCTATGGACTTTATCCTAATTCTTTAGAGAGAATAGAATGCCTATCAGAGTTTAGCAGACTGCCTTTCATTACCAACCCAACCAGCAAGACTTTGTTTCCAAGACCCGCGGAAAACCCGTGTTGAGATGGGTTTGAATACGATTCTTAGTCAAGGAGGTGTTTCGGTGGTTTAAATGCGGGAAAACGGCCATATCAAAGGGATCAGAGAAAGAGACTGGGTTTTCTCTCTGTCAACAGGCTTAAAGAGAAGGACAGCAAAGAACAAGCAGGAATGTTGTAACACAACTCTCCAGATCTTCTAACCGCTTCGCCCCTTGCCCGAAGGTAGACCTCATAGATAAGACAAAGATCTGACTCTCCCGAGAAGGAAGGCTTTGACTTATTCGCGGGAGCGGGTGAAGTTACCTGTTAGTTAGGCCTAGAAGTCAGGTACGACATTCAGCTGTGGGTGTGGGGAAGTCTCAATCCATCTCACATCATCGCTATTTTCTCTGCCCTTGCGAGAAGAAAGATCCTCCTTCTTCTTTATTAAGCCATAAGGAGAAGGCGGGGAGGTGCGAACAAGAGGGAGAGCATCATAGAAAGTAAAGAAGCTATCTCATGACTCCGTAGACCACCTCCTCCAGTCGATCCTACTACTGATCAGATTCTCAAGAGCGACTTAGGGTTTTCACATCAGGAAACTCATTAGTATTAGAAGGGAGAGGTTCAAGATGGACCTCTGGCTCCTTTGGGCATAGGATTCTTCCTTCTTTAAGCTTTAAGAAGAAAGGGATAAGGCTGATGCCATTAAGGCAATGAAATTGACGAGGAATAGTAGTTTGGCAGCTAGAGAATCAGCAGTTACTCTTCTTACTGTTCTCGAATCCCTTCTTCGCATTCTTCTTATACGAAATAGTTAATCCGATCAATAGCAAGAGTGCTGTGGGACTGATGACTGTCCTCTTGATACGGATTTTCCTCCCTTCTTCCCCTCTCCTCTCAGTCAAAGTTGTTTCGGTCGGTGAGCCTATGTCCTTTATTAAGGGAAGTTTACTTGTCCAATAGTTGCTAAGGCCCGTGAGCCTAATCAGTCAACCATACATCGGTAAAAATGGAGATGGAAAGAACCTCAACAGGGTTAACTTCGAGTTAAGATTTAGCCGTTGCAGGAACTGTTCTAGTGGTTCAAAAGTAGGGTCCCCGAATAATAATCTGAGAAAAGTGATTCAAGTTCAACATAGTACGTGAGTCGCTCACCTATATCCGTCCCAATACTTGATCTTTATGGTAGTCAAGGAGCAGCCAAGGGAAGGATCGATGTAATTGAGAAAGAAGAAGACGAATAAATGGGTAGGGAAGCCAAGGCAAGCGCATAAGAGAGCTAGCTTGTATAAGAGTCTTAAAAAGAGGACTCAAAAAGGTCCAACTCGTACTAAGGCTATCGGTACTACTCTTCCTAAATTCCTAACGTGTATAAGGTGTCTCCTATGTTTATTGTGTCTAACAGTAAGACCAGCTCGTCCCTTAAGCTAGATAATCTCCCAGCCAATGGGCAAGCTAGTTCTTTAGCAAAATCAGTAGTCTTTCAAGCAAGCTATGGATAAGAAGGATAGGTCAAAGGTCAAGGACCTAAGCTATTTGAGTTCAGACTTTAAGCCAGAAAAATTCCTTTTCCCATTGATCCTCTTGAAGAAGAAAAGCTAAACCTATCTAGCTCTAGTAGTAAGCGCATCGACAAACCCAATTGGAGTTCTAAGCTAAGCCCCTTCTTTCAATGTCATGCCAGCCGAGCCAGTAGACGTCTTAAGGTAAGCTCTTCCTGTTGCAGCAGTGTCTGTTGTAATTTCTGGGAGTTATGTTCCAGCCTTTACAATTGCAATTGCTAGACCAGAAAGTGTTTTGCCCACTATTTACATTAACATTATAGGAAAATTGGATAGTGCTCTTGCCCCTAGTCCTATTGTGGGAGTAGGAGTCTTTCCTCTGGCCGTTGAGAGTTCAGCCATTAGAGTGCTTCGTAGGCAGTGCTTTCTCTTATTTTGAGGGCTCTAGAGCAAGAAAAGAGATAGGCAAGCATATCTTCTTGAAAAAGGCTAGTTTTCAAGCTCTTATCTTTCTTATTTCTTTCGGCAATGAATGAAGTAAGTAAGCAAATGAGATAGCTTAGATTGGCTAGTAGTTCTTCTCCTTATCATAAGAGTCATTTCATACCTGGCTTGCTCTATCAAAAAAAGAAAAAAGAGGAAATATAGTTTTTTTGCAAGCTGATAGAGATGCCACAGCTCCATCTGAAGGAAGAGCCAGAGATGAATCCGGATAAGGGATTGGAGGTAGATCCGGGGACCCGAAAGAGCTCTGCGGCGGTCGGTCTCTCACTTCATCTCGATGGTATTGTAGTCTAGTTTGAAAGGAACTTACTCAAGGACTGATAAGCTCGAACGAGCAGCAGCTGCCATGCCTTGAAATTCATCCCAACAACCGGAGAGATAGATAGATGGAGCGGATAGAAGAACTGGCCTACCTCTCCTAACTGCAACTGTTATCGCTGGTTGAACTGGCTAAGCCACCTCCGCCATATAAGCTTAATTAGCTCGCCTCGTCTGGTGTATACGGATCGAGAATCTGGTATCGGTGGATGGCTGAGCAGCTTTGTTCGGATTCGTGAGGGAGCCTTCGTCTGAAAGGACGGTAACCTGAATCCAAGCCTTTACAGAAAAGATTCATATTTAGCCCAAAAACGGGAAGATTGGAGGAGATCAATTAACACAAGGGAAGCCATCCAAACATTGACAGTCTCCAAGCTAGGAATGCGCTTCGATATAATAATCAGGGGGACCATCGACTTCGCCACACTCGACTCCCAACGGCATAGAAAAGAAGGGCTCTTCCAAGGTTCGTGACTCAATGCCAGGTTCGGTACGGTTTGTTACAAGGGGCGCCCAAGATGCATGCTTGCCTGGACGATTGGAATCTGTATTCGATACTTCGATTTCCACCCTCCTAAAATAAAGAAGGAATGGAAGCTTGAGCTCAATCCACCAGTGGGCGAACCTATGACTTCAATATTCCCAGGCTTGAGTCTCGAAGATGAACGACCTCAATATCCGATCACACACGAGACTCGCCTGGGCTCTCATCGAGACCAAGTAACTTCTCTCTCCTTAACGTCTGGTACCCTTGCCTTGCCACTCTGCCTGTCTTCTTGTGGCCGGGTCGGGTCATTCTTCACTCCTATTACAAGGGAGACCTCTCTTCGCATACCGACCCTCCAGTTAGTTCCACTTCTGGGGCGAAGCTGAGCACTCGGAAGGGCCTGCAGTGATTTTTAACATGCTTTTCCAGCCCATATCTTCCCATCTCCGGTCACATGAGCTTTCGAGAGCCCGGTCTGGATCTAAACGATTTTTTATGTATGTCTCATGTCTTTCAGCTCAGCGGGATCCAGAGAAAGACAGACCTATCTACCAGTTCTAAGTGGCAAGATCAATCAAACAAAATAGGCTCAAGAGAAGGACCAGTTTTCTTCATTTTATATATCCCATCGTATATATCGTAATATAACCCTTTTTTCAAATCAGAAAGTACCCTCTCTATTCTTAGGTAGGCCTGCACGTTTTAGGTTATCCGGAAGGAATGGAATTGATTGGAGCTTAACTCAATGTAGTGCACTCGCTACCTTTACCTTTAAAGGTGAAGGAAGGTAGTCACTGCTGCTCTCTTTGCTGCTTGAAACTAAGGCGAAAAATCCATTGGACTAACTCGCCACGTGAAAGCTTGAGTAAAGCAAGGAAAGAATTCCCTCATACGTTCTGTAACGAAGGCTTGCTATTGAGCTACGGAGAGCTCCTTAGTTATAGTTCTGCCCTTTCAAGATATACCAATCGTAAAGGTACGAAACTACGCTATTCAAAGCATCTCGAAAAATCGAAGAGTTTTAATTAAGAAGGGAAATCTTTATATATATTAGCATTCGACCTCTTTTTCCTAGTACTAGTAGTAGTCCTAAAAAGCCCTCTCCCTTTATTGACTCCAATCGAACTCCTAGCCCTTGGCCTACTCTCACTTTCTTTCACTGGCTGTCTCACTGACGAATCTCCTGCCTATTTTACGCTTTCCTCCTTGCTATTTGAAAGAGTGCTTTCTGCGCCTTATAAAAGACTACTTACTGGCAAATTTAAGAAAGAAAAAGCCCTTAACATGGACTCCACGATAACTAGCTTGACATGGGAAAGAAACCCCAATTTCCAATTTTTAAAATAAAACTTGAATGGCAAGGAATAGTCTTTCAAAAAGAAAGGGGTTGGATCTATTGAATGAGATCCAGGAGACAGGGCTGGGAGGTATGAGTCGAGCGGATGCAGGGAAGCCCAGGCAATCCGTTCCTATCAATCATTCGTCAGGAAGCAGTGGAGAAAGAATCGTCACCTTGGTGATACTTGTCGAAGCATGATGCATGCGAAGAATGTACAGCCGGGCCGACTGTATCGCACTTCAGAGTGTGCTGGTGTGTCTGTTACGTGTTTGTACCCGAGCAGCTGCGGACGAAGCTAGAAAAGAAGGCTATCAGGTGCCTCTTTATCGGCTAGGATTCGCAAAAAAAAGGGAAAGGGTGGAGTTGTGTGGATCGTACCACCAAGAAAGCATATATCTCTTGGCACGTTGTCTTTGACGATGCCTCGTCATGGTGGTCTACTGAGTGAGAAAGAAGTCGTCTTGGTATTGGATTACTGGCGAGCATATCAGATTGAGTGAAGTGAGGATATCTTGGAAAAAATTTGGCATGTAAAGAAGATTCTTGTGAAGTGGAAAACCAAGCCAATGACAAAGAACACAACACATGGATTATCCCGTTTGAGTTGGATAAAGCATGAAAAATGCTTAAAATAAGACTCGAAAAAGACTCCTGTCCTCTCTGCTCCCATACAAGGAAAGCTAGAAAGTTCGGGGTCGCTAGGAGCTCATCCGGCGCAGCATAATGACTCATCTAGAGTCAGACGTATTCTCTTTTTTATATCCGCAGCATGCTTGTCAAGGCAGAATAATCTTCTTCACCGATTCGATGCGATGGATTTGACTAGCCTTGATCTTCGGACGTCAAGAGTCAAAGAAGCTGAGCTGAGACACATGTCTTGGCTCACACAATTCGCCAAAAAGAAAAGATCCGCTACAATTCCTGATTCAGAATAAGCACTTGTCGTTGAAGAAATTCATTGGACCTCACTAGGAAGGAGAGGGTCTTTGACTAAAATAAAAGGTGAAGGGGGAGAAAACTCGACCGAAACGGGAGAGCGCCGCATTGGTTCAACTGTGACGAGAGGGCGCTAATCAGCTGCTCTTCTGCGGAGCAAGCAGGGAGCGTAGGATTGTCTTACTTATTCAATTATTTCGTATGCTCGACTTCTTGTATTGGAAAAGGACTGACTTTAACTTTAACGATAAAGGACGCGGACCGCTAAGGTTGTAAATGACTACTCATGGGTTTCAAATCAAATCGATGTCCTGGGTTGGAATGGAAATTCAATCAATGGGTTTCGCCGCTGTAGAATGAATGCAAATAAGTACATTATACATTCTAACAAGAACCTTTTATGAGATAGCTCTTGAACATATGCTGGAAGTAAAGGGTAAGACATCATTTCCGTCCGAAAGGTCTCTTGAAGATTGTTTCCGGGTGGTTCTTGGGGAAGAGCCGTTATTCTTAGCGATGTTTTCTTTATCTTTATCTTTAGTTTATGGTTTTTCGAGTAAATTTCCCTGCATCTTCATAGATGGTTAAATGCAGTCATCAACTAGAAGAGAAAGAAATAGGAAGAAATAACTCTAGCAACAAAGAGTGAAAGAGAACTCCTAATAGTAAGAGCAGCCCTTCGTATAGGAAGGTGTAGTAGCGAAGCCATTCTTTGAGAATTTAGGGCTATTTAAAGAGCTGAAAGTGGAAAAAGGGTTTGTGCAAAGGAAAGGCTGCGTCAGTTTCTCTTTCCTGGCCTAATTTCTCTTAGCATGGATAACCTACCAAGCAAGAATAGGCAGGGCAGGGACATCTAGACTAGCCAGGAAAATCCACAAATCGAAGGAAGCTAGGAATTTTAATTTCGTTTATAGTAAGAGCTGGTAGAATAAGCTGCAGGCCAAGGCCTTAATCCAATCCATAGATGGCGCATTATTAGATAAAGAGTTTAATATAATACATTGGAAGACGGAAAGCTACTCTTGCTTGTCAGGACAGGACCTTCCTTACCGGCCTGCTGTTCTGTTTGCAATAGAATCACAGGTCTTGTCTAATGAATTTTTTTTCCAAGAAGAGTTGAATCATAAGCAAAGCATGGAATCGGATAAGCAACTGAACTGCCTTAAGCCTTAAGAGAGGGCGCCAAAGAACACGCCAAGGTAGCTATTCTAGCCAAGCTGCTTCAAACCTCAGGAATGAGAGCAAGCAAGTTCGAATTAAACGTCCGAGCTGTGGAGAGAACGAAAAGTCCACAGATCACCTAATTGACACCAACAAGTCAAGGACTTGTACTTTATGACCCGAAAAAATTTCTAAACTATTAGCAGGAGTTTAGTTTAGACTGCGGCGGTTAAGAAATTGAAGTCTTCTTCAAAAGAGGAACTAGCCCATCAATCAATATACCATGAAGTTAGAACATTTGTACCTGCGTCATTATTAAGATAGATCAAGATCCATAATATCAAAAAATTTACCCCTTTTATTTAACTTAAAATAAAAAGGAAAGGAGAACTCTAACTCCCAGGCGGCAAATCGAACCTGCCAAATGAAAATGACGCCATCCTTATCAAAAAAAAACTGAATAATGGATAGATTACATAAGGCCGTTAGCTATTCAATCTTGCTATAGCATTATAGCCTAAGTAGATCAATATAAGATAAGGGCTCATACAGATTTGCACCAATTTAAAAGAGGCCAAAGCCCCGATAGATATAGAGAATAATTTAATTTAGTTTCAGCGTGGTTAGCTCTTTTCCAAGTCCGTGTGAAAGAGTAAAAAGTTCGTCAGCAACTTATTTAGATAATAAAATAGATAGACATGCCATGATAGAATCTCTGAAAGAGTTTTCAACCACTCACGCAAGATTGTCTATTAGAAATGTGAACTTGAAAACGGATTTTCTAGTTAAACCTTAATAGCAAGAGGTGGATAGGAGCCCGAGCCGGGCGTACCCTCGAAATGAAGGCGATCTGACCGGTTGCACGAGGCTATATTCTTTCAATCAAGCCCATGCTTACGGGCCCCTATTCTGTTCTGTTTTTTGCGTTCTAGTTGAAATGGATGTACTTTCCCCAAGATAATCTTGGTCCCTTCAAGGAGATCTAATAGTTAAATAATCTATCTCTTGTACCTTCGGTCACTAAATGGAGATACTCCTACCATATTATATTAATGACGATATAATGTGGATATGGTTACATACAAAGGACATGGATCTTCGCATGGCTGTCCCTTTCTCCTCACCTCGCTCCTTGGAGACCACTTGTGCTGCATGATGGTTGCCTGCTCTTTCTTTCGATGGAGGGAAGCCCTTTCAATCCTGTTGGTTCTGCCTCAAGTGATCGTATTTGCCCCGCTCTTCGCTCTGTACAGAGAGAGAACCACTACGGTCCATTGTCAGTTCCAAAACATTCTATATTACTGGCTATTGGCTATCGATCTCTTCCCGACTCCGGTCAAAGCACTCGAGAACTCTTTGATGCTATCCCTTGTAAAGGCATGTCGCTCTACCTATCTCGCTTTCGATCTGTCTTTCACATTGGACTCCTGCAAGAATATTTATTATACGGAAATTCTGCTTTTCCTTAGCTACACAGTAGCCGCTATAATCGCATACCATTCACTTTGCTTTAGGGACCCCCGTACCATTAGGAATTAGGCTTCTTGCCTGACTCTGTCTCTTGAAAGGTAGCTATAGCCGTTGCTATAGTATGGATTCTTACTTTGACCAATGGATTGGAATGCAAACGATCTCTGACCTCTGACAAAGATCATAATCTAGGGGTTCTCCCATATAACATAAGAAATAATGGAATCAAAGCCTTCAGTAAATGTCTCAAAAACGCCCCTGACTGAAAAAGGCTACTCCGTGTGCAAAGAGCGAAGCCCTATCGTACGAGTGAAGCTCAAAGCAGGAATCGGCAGGGAGTGCCTATATATATATTAGACTAGCTGCTGATTCGATAGCAAGAGTCATTCATGCTCTGTAGCCGGAGTAGATAGATTCAAGGGGCGTAGCGAAGATTCAATTTCTTTTGACTCTTTCGAGAAGGGAAGAAGAATATCACCAGTTGAGGAGATTGATTTGACTCTTTCTCTTCCCAGGAAGGAGAAGATGTGAACACAGGCAATAACTCTTCCTTCACTGAGAAAGGGAGCGAAGTCACCTCCGGATTAAATTAAATGATTTGGGAGCTCATACCCGGAGAAAGGCTTACTAAGCCGAATTCTCCATTGCCAATCCTGTCAGGAATCGATTGAATCACAAAGCAAAGAGATATTATATTATCTTATATGGAAGAAGATCAAACTAGGGCTATTTGAACTAAGCCGAATCTGTGGACATTCCATTAGCATTACTTTCATCGCCTCAAGGCACCGATCTTACTGTTGAAGAAAGAACTCCGAGTGAACAAATCCCTATTAGCTCTGAATCGGTAGGCTAAGTAAGTACTTTTCTTCTTAGGCTAGCTAGTAAGTAACGTAGACGTAGTTGGCAAGGCTTTCCTTTCTTGCTTTCCTAAGTCCCTTTATCCATATGGATTGAAAAAGAGTTATTAGGCCCGTCATGGAAAGAAACTACACCAGGCTCGTTAGATCAAGGGAAGGGCTCGCGTAGATAAATTACCTGAACCATGCTTTTCCGGTCTAAGACCCTTTCGTTTCGGAAGCAAAACCCAGAACAAAGAAAGATGGAGGGGCCAGCAGTTAGAACAGACAGATAAGAGCACATAGCATCACTTACATCAGAAGTGGGATCACTCACTTAAAACCTTACTACGCCAGCAGGAAATTAGCAACTAGTAAACTTACCCTACTGGAGACCTCCCCGGGGAATCCTTTGAAGTACTATACATCCATCCGGAATAGACCTTAGTCTTGAGCCCCTATGCTCTTGCCTTAGTGACATCCGGGTCAGGTTATGTGGGAATTGGATAAACCGAAGCAATTGCAGAGTTTCAAAGAGCTCGAGTTGCAGACGATTCCCCGCTCGGATAAAAGTCTGCTGACACAACGTCCAAATAAGCTCCCTCAGTAAAGGAATTAACCCTTCGATCGGAAAAAACTAACTGTCTTTTCAACTGAGCTGCATTGCCACGTTCCAACTCTCCTTTCAGTCTTCTTTTCATGCCCACAGATCTGCTATTGGGTTGTGACAGTGAATCAGATGAATAGATTGTATCTCTTTTTTCAATCGGAATTGATAGAGCGGATTCCCCTAAGGTTGAAAGAGCTATGCTAGCATTGGTCACATAGGCTTGAACCGCTTAGGCTCGACTCTTTGCAAGAATGCCTTGTGAAAGAATAGGGATAGGCCAATTAGACTGATTTAGTGAAGTATGCCATCAGTAGCAAAGTCGGCTGTTCTCGAATCATCTGTGGCACTTGCTCTTATTCTTTATCTTTTTCTTTCTGGTGCACGAAGGGTCTACTATCTTGTCTTCCTTTAGGGCAGTTTCCAAAGAAACCTCCTCCTTCAATAGCTTCATCAGGCCAGCTAGCCCAGGTTGCTTCACCATTGGAGCATGCTGCTCCACTTCCATAACCCTTAAACCAAGGGACTCCTCCCATCCAGGTAAAGCCGTGTCCAGAGGCACAAATCAACCTATCACCTCTGGTAATTGAGCATCCAGTTCTTATCACTATCCCAGTTCCACCAGCTCCCCTAGGATTGCCTATCATAGCAAATGCTAACCAGTTGCCTAGGACAATCCTTAGGTCAGGTAGGGTACTCCCATCCTGAGCACACGGCACAACGAGAACAACAAGAAAGAGAGAGAGCCATAAGACCAGACGCCAACAACTTATGACTTGTTAGGACAACTCAATACGACTCAAGCCTCCATATCCATCCTAGAGCTCCTACAAACCTCTCCTAAGCACCAGGAAGTTTTCAAGAAGTTCTTGGCCGATGCCCGGGTACCTCTGTGGAAAGCACCCCTACTGACCTAGAGAATGTGGTAGGAATTCTCACTGCACCGATGGCCATATCCTTCTCAGATGATGACCTACCCAATGGTAAGCTATCTCCCCATATCAGAGCCCTGAACTCTTCTTATCGGCAATCGTTCTATCTCTCGAGTTCAAAAAACCCTCAACATCTGCCCTCTATCCACGCTACGCTGCGCGCCCTTGACATTTCTGAGGACTCTCTGGCTCCTTCTCCCGTGTACATCACCGCTTATGATAACTCGAGAAGGCCAGCAAGAGGCAGGCTGATTGCCGATGTCCAAGTAGGCCCTTTGATCCTCAGTACCACCTTCTCTTTCAGATCCTCACTTCATTCAACTTACTCCTTGGAAGGCCTTGGTTGCATGAGGCCGGATCCTCCACATACCATCAATGTTTAAAGTTTCCGTTCTGAAGTTCTATTGTTAAGGTCTCTGCCGAAGTTCAACCGGCATTGACCGCAGATTGCGAGAACGTGAGCTTCATGCCATCTATAGAAGTAGGAGGTCAGTTCGTGGCACTAGTTGGGGGGGATTTTTAGCCCCTTCATTATTATTAGTAAGATAGGTTGCTGTTGCTTTCTGAAAGTCAAGTTTCTCGGCTTGCTTGTAGTTTAATGTAGGCCTTCAATACGCCTTCTTTTGGTACAGCCCGGATTGCTCACTCACTTTAAAAAAGAACTGGCTTTCTTATCACTGACAAACTAGGCTGAAGAAACAGATAGTGGCTGGAGGCTCTATGAGACCTGGTGGAGCCAAGACACACGAGTCTGGAGTGATTGACCTGATTCGAGACTCCCTCCCTTCCTGCAGCATGATACGAGGCGTGATAAACCTTTTTATCATAGAGTAGGAGACGAGCAGCATTCTAGACTCGACGGTGTCCGGAGGCCGGATTCATCTGGGACCTCACTAGTTGCACGAACGAGTAAGGGGTAAGTCCCGTCTAGCCGGCAAATGGGCACACCCGGCTCTGTTCGGTGGGGAGGTTCGTCCTCTAGAGGCCCATAGATTCCTCGGGTTGGCGTTAGTACCCTATTCCTATCTACAACCATAGATTCAGTTTATCACTAGTCACGTGTGATTCATTCGGGACTGCATATGGTCCAGATGGGTCAGCCGCGACATTAAGATTGAACTATGACAGCTTGAATAGGAGAATTCGCGCTTTAGACTGTAACCCCAGTTCTCCTCCTGACAATGAGGCAGAGGGCTCGAGCTCCCTGAGTTACCAAAGGAGAAAAGGCAAAGAAGTGGCCCCGTTTCGGTACGGGCTGCCTTGACCAAGCGAAAGGAGCGGCGAGACTCCGAGTCAGGTTGACATCTCTCAAACAAAAGACCAAGATTGAGAAAGTGATCGGTTTTTCTCTTCATATGCTCACGAATTGGATTCGAACCAATATCAAGCTACTTGCCCGATAGTAGATTAGATCGTGAGTGGGTCTGTCGTCCTCCTCATTATAGTCCTCCTAAAATCAATAGCATTTCGTCGAAATATATCCTGTCTTTTCACCGCTCTGTGGGTAGTCCTATGCATAGTCAGTACTATAGCCCCAATCATGGCTACTAATAAAATAAGACTAGGAACCAAAAACCAGACGAAATAGTAGGTATAAAGTAAATTGCCCAATGTTTCCAAATTAGTCCAACTTCGTACCTTTCCGGCATAAACTGTATATCTCAGAGAGGTCGTATTTCTTTGGGTTGGTAGTAATGGAATGGTTTCATTATCTAAAATGAAGAACATTTCCCACCAAAGGATCAGTCCAATAATACCACTCACTGGTAAATAGCGCAAGACTTCTTCGTGAATCTCCGCTATTTGAATATGGAACATCATAACAACGAATAGGAATAAAACGGCTATAGCTCCTATATAAACTACTGGGAAGATCATAGCGGAGAAGTCGAGACCTAACAAAAGAAGTAAACCTGAAGTATCGCGAAAGACTAGGATGGGAAACAAAACGGAATGTACCGGATTTTTAGCACGTGCAACCATCAAACCAGAGACCAAAGCAGGGCTCGACAAAACAGAAAGTATCATGGTACGTCGTCCTTCCCTGAAATGGAACTTTCATACTGGAGCAAGAACTAGCATGAAAGTCGATCTATTACGACCAGCGCGGTTGTTCGTATTTCATTTTCTTTTTCCCTTCTTAGAAAGCACTCACTGAGTTACTTACGGAATCTCAAATCTCTCTCGACGCCGAGAATTTTTTATGTGTCCAGGTCGATTAGAGGTTCGGTTTGCTTCTCCCCTTTAGCGTTCTGGGCCCCTGAAAAAAGAAAGAAACCCGAAATCAAAAAGAAAGAAGAGAAATTTGGCCATGTTTCCCGAGAGAGGCCGCTTTCTCTCAGGCCATCAGTCTTCTACTTCTAGTCGACTGCTCTATGACGGGCTTCCCTGTTTCCTGGGCTCTGCTCGCTCGTCTACGCTCCGACCCAGCAAGTAATAATTGAAATGAATTTCACCTTGCCTGCTGCATTAAGATTTAAAACTTGTCGTCAAAAAAAAGGCAATCAATCAGAATTAAGAAAAAAAAAATGGAAATAGTGACTAGATGGATCCCTATCTTTATCTCTATCCACGGAGATACCTATCTATATGGATAGAAATCTATCTATGAATCGATCTATACTATCCTCTATCCGGTCCCTATGAGCGACTACGCCGATCTTTATATGTTTTGGCCACGTCCGTTTCCGCTCCGAAGAGGAAGGTTTAAATCTTTCAATCTTATGTCGTGAGGGATATGACCTATGTTAGGTCCATAAGATACCACAGCTTTTAGTGTTCTATGATTCACCTCCGAATAATGAGTAGGTAGTTCGATCCTTTTGATTCTTCTCTTCATAGTAAACTGATGGGGGCATGCGGAGCAATAGATCGAATTACTATATAAAGAAGAGTTGTAAACTATAGGACTTCCTACTCGAATAAGAAGATTTCGGTTTTTCTCGTTCCTATCCTTGGCAAAGGATAGCGATGATTTGAAATGATATAAATTTCTCTTCATTCTGTTGTGCTCAGCGAAGGAACTGCCTAAGCATACTTTTTCGGATCCAAACTTCTTTGTTCTTTCTAAGTCTTCTTCTTGCATAGAAGAACGCAACTGTTGCAAAAACCGGGATTTTAGTAGTAGGCGACATCCCCTCTTAGTTTTGAGTAGGTGGAACCATTCTGTTTTGGTTCTTCTCCACATTCTTACCGGGTGATCCAGGAATTTGCCTATTATTTTTTCAACTGATATTTCAATATAGAAAGATCTCCTTATTTCTTCACCGCGGATTCTTGCGTCATTTTCTTGAAAAGATATTATATCACCGTGGGACACTTTCAAATGAGTAATGCTTACCATTCCATTATTCACACAAACCCTTCGATGACTTATCGGCTGCCTTGCTTGAGGAACAGTTTCACAAAAATGGAGACGAACCGGAATAACGTCCAATCTTGTTTCTGGATTAAGTAGAAAAGGGATATATGAAGTTCGTTCTGTTCCTCTGTGCATCTCTGTGATGGGTAAATCCCCATGAAAAAGGGGCAACTTTCGTGTAGTTTGTGATTGGATGTAACTGTTAAGATTTTCTCTCGGATAAATCTTTCTCTTAATATCTTTCTTCTTGTTCCTCAATCTTCGGAGAATGCGGCGTTGTATTATTGTAAGTTCTCTCTTCCGAACATTTCCTGAAAGTAGACGACAAGTTTTAAATCTTAATGCAGGCACGGCATCTCTCGTTGAATCAGTCTTTTTCGCCACATCGAGGCTTAGGGAGTTGAACCCCAATTCTTCCACGACCTCCAAGAAGAACAAGCAAGAACGAGACTAAAACGCTATAACAAAGGAGCATAGCCATTGATCTTCTTATATGAAATTTCGATTGCTTTTTTTTTTACGAAATTCTCTTTATTTTTTCCCCTTTCCTATCAGCAAAAAAGAGGCTGACTCTATAAAATAAAGAGAGTGAAGTGACCTGTAAACGAATGAAGTGAATCGAGTAAATGGGGATTTCATTTCGAGCCAAACTCTCCAGCCCACATTTATATACGAAATGAGTTCGACCTCTTTTTTTCAGACTGAATACCAATCTCGATGATAAAGATAAGCAGGTTACGATCAGAGCCCTAGCGGATTCCCTAGCTTTTTGGGGGTCCTCGGGCTAGACTTAGACTTTCTACAACGACATCCAGGCCTTGCTCTATTATCACGACATGGACTCGAGGACTTTCTTTTTTTCAGTAGCAAGGTGATTCTATTGATTTATGGATTGTGTTTGTATTCAGTAGGGTCTTGTTATGCCCATAAGTCACTCCCTTAGACAAGTTCCACTAGATCACCAAAAACTCTTACTTTTTGTATTGAGCCTGTCGATCCTTTCCTACGCTAGAGCCCGCCGGCTCCCTGTAGACGGTCCCAATAGAAAAAAGACGAGCTGCTAAGCTAACATGGAACGAGTCTCTCTTCCCGCTGGTCGCCTTAGTTTAGTTCAGTCGAATGAGTTTTGAGAGGCGAAACCAAACCGCCTTACATCTATACAGCCTCGCTTCCAACGAAAGGAATTCTGGTCTTTGCTCCTGATATTCCGAAATTGAGGATCAAGCTTTCGTGTGTCACTGATTTAGGGTTTCTCTTTATTGTCTGTAGCAGCGCGGTTGGATTCTGCTCGTTCGTGGGGGTCTCCCTTTATGGATGGAGGGTATAGCCCTAATCCTTGGTCCGGTTTTGCTGTTGAGGGTAACGAAAAGCTAAGCTCTAGGTTGGTTGGTGGGCGATCGGAATTTCACGAAAGCTGCTCGTAGAACCGACAAAGCAGCATCAAACGTGGGTGGAAAAGCATAGCCAAGCACCTGAGCGGATGAAGTTCTGTTCCTGAAAAAGAACCAAACGATAAAGGAAAAAGGTCCGCTAGTATACGCTATTAGGGCGCGGAGCTCGTTCTATACAACCATTGTCTTTGCGAAGGTTCGAACGGAATGTCGGGAAGTTCGTTCCTTAGCCTAGAAACTCACTCGGAATCCGCTAATCAGTCTTTGAGCAGTAGTCATCAGATCTTGTCGGTCGACGCCCGCTCTCGAGTTGTCCTGTCCTTGTGTGGAGCTCGACCCTAAAAGTTAACTGAGCAATTGCAAATCATGACATTCCGGAAGCTTCTCTACCGCGCCTTTGCCGTGAGGCGGGAGTGAAGTGGAATTATTCAACTTAGCGCTCGTGCGGAGTCTAGTTCATCGTGTAAATGGGGAAAAGGGTTGAGTCCTTCTCAACCGATAAAGAGAGCAAAAAAAGAATTTATTCTTAGCTGTGAGCACCAATCGTCAAATGTTCGAAAGACCCCAGATTCGGCCACCGACCGATATAATCCAGTCTGGAATCTTCTTATCCTCTTTTGTTTTGAAGGGCTTTATTCTCGAAAGGACTCTCTTAGTTTGCCACCTACTCATGATGCTCTTTCATACACTACAAGCATGCCCACTCCTTCCTACGAGTCTTCATTTTCACTTCTTTCTTACAGTATAGCCCCACTTCCTTCTTCAACTATAAAGTCAGAGCTCTCACTTTCTATATTAAGTCACGGAGGCTACAACTGGGACTAAAAAGAGAGTCCCTGCGGGTGAATCCTTGGACACATGGGGATAATAAAGCTTCTTATCCTTTTTGGGGTAGAAAACAGAACTGGTTGAATTAGAGAGGTTACTTAAGAATAAGAAAGCGGGTGCCCATTAGGAGATGACTGACAGCCAAAGCTTCTCGTTCTTTTCCTTTCAAGTGCCTATACCTGAGAGTTCTCTCCATTAGAAGATGCCAGTCTGACCTGACTCTGTACTTGGTAACAATCCCTTCTGTGCACACTTCCTTCTCGTTCGATTTCAAAGCCCCTCAAAGCCTTGCTTACTCTTACTTCATTTCATGCTTCAAAGCAGAGTTTCCTTCCCTATTCAATTTCCCCTGGGATCACTGAACTCACTTTCCCGCATCTCGTCTGGGGATTAGATTAGTCCTTGCCGTTCGTGCCTTCCATTGGGGGAGCTTTCATCCTAATCCCGTTCACTCTTTAGTTGAAATGTCCGCTAGATTGCTAGCTAAACTAGAGTATGCCTACCAATCAATTATTAGAGAGTCTTCCTCTTATTCCTATAGGGTTCATTCCATGAATTCTAAGATATCCAATCGGCTGTGAACCTGAGCTAATTCTTTTCTCTATTGTACCTGAACTTAATCTCCAACCTTCATCTCATCCTTACGCGGCACACTGACTATATTCCGCAGAGGTTGGCCAATGCATTCTTTTCGATCTTGTACCCACGGTGAGCCTCAATTGATCCATATCACAATCACAAATTCTCCACAAAGGAGTCGGAGTCCGGTTCCGTCAGTCTCCTGTAGCTTCAGTATGTTAGCTCCTCTGTTAGCTAGTGGCGCACGTAGGCTTTTCATCTTCTGTTTGCTCCTCCGCTTGGGCCTACGTGACGGAACACCATTCAACGTCAGTACTACATAGAGAGTCTCTGGCCCTGACTACACGGACTACACACCATTCAACACCACTTGACGTGACGGTACTACAGTTAGAGATTCCGTAGAGCGCTCAATCCGTTGCTTGTTCGTTCGGTAACGTTGCTTTATCGCTCCAGCAAGAAAACGGCTGCGCTACCGCCTTTACTATTTTAGACAATTAATGCTTTCGCGCAGCGCTCCTGGAGTTGCTTGTTCCTCGTAAACTAGGTCATCAAGTTAGCTCCTCTCCTGTTACGTCAAGTTCCCTATCTCCACTCAGTGTCTCTCTTTCATTTCCTTAGTGCCTATACCGGAACTGCCAATTTCATACATACAGAACCGACGTTTATTACCTCTTTAGGCTCCTACACACAAGCGAGTGTAAACTCGCGATCTGCTGAGCGGCCTATTAAAGAGTTTTGTTTCCTGCAGCTACACCCCCCTTCCTACAACTATATATCTGTAGGCCCAGCTAACAGAGGCACTTACTTTCTTACCGAAAGAAGGATTTCAAAAGAGTACCGCTTCCCAAGACCTGCCCAAGAGCCGAGTAACTGAAACATTCTTCTATGTTGGTTTGCCGTTAGTCTTCTATGTTGGGCGGCTGGCGTTACGTTATGGGTAATTTTTGATTCCCTACGGCTTGTTAACAGAGGATGAAAAGCAAACAGATATAGGGTCCGCAGGAGGTAGCTGAGTGATATTGGTACTTTGGCCAGGTCTCCTTCGTCGCCTCTCTTGGATCTCCTGAACCCAGGACTAATAGAGATGCGCACGCTACAAAAAAAGCAATAGGGTTACGACTCTGTGCACATTGATCGGGGCTTTATGGGTGCTTTGACTAAACTAGCTATTCTACCCTTTCAGCAAGCTTGTCCTCAAGGTTGACGCCGGGAAACCGCTCCATATGGTCTAGTGAGCCAGCCTGATCCCCGACTCCTGAATATTCGGCTAAATCTCCTTCGTCCCCTTCGTTACAGAACTCAGCTACTTCGATACATGAGCTTTCCTTGGTTAGGCTGACCTTGTTCATCAGAACGTAGGATGGAGAGTCTGAACATCCCCTATCGGCTTAGTACCAGGGAGAAGGATCCCATTTGGCTGATAGGTACTGGTCTCCCTCTGCTATGAGTTAGAAAGCTCTTCAAGATAAGCTAAAGCGATGATCTGCAGAAGCAAAAGAATCAACTGCTGAAACAGAATCAACGGCTGCCCCCCTTGTTTCATAGTCAACTCGCTCTGCTGATGACACTTGGTGTTCACCCCCTTACCCCCACGTACATAATTCAACCTGACGCGCTGCGGTGCCCTTTACTTTAGGTCGTACATTTGCTAGCAAACAGAAAACAACCTGACGCAATTACAGCCAAAAAGACGGGGTTTATGGCAATTGATGACTCAGTAGACGAAGGAGATGCAAGAGAATCAACTGCTTCAGAAACAGACTCAACAGAATCAACAGCAGCTCATGGAGAAACTAGATCAACAGAATCCACGGATTCAACAAAGTAACCTCGATCCAATGATTCTCCTTTAGCTTTCGAGTTCTGGTTGAGTGGAGGACTTAATCCGGGCTTGTTAGGTAGACTAAGGGAACGTGTCCTAAATGAGGTTAAACCTCGGGATATTAAGCTCCCATAAGTGGCCTGGTATCTCGAAGGTCTCGTGACCGACGCGGAGACTGAGATTCTCGAGAGAACCACATCGCGCGTCTATTGAAGCATTGGTTGTCTTGGTTATCTTAGTATCACACTGTTGCTTTGAACCCTGCAACACGGCTACAGTCACCCCTGGATTATCCTATCGTAGAGCTTTCTTGGAAGTGTCGGAACGAGGAACCTTAACTGGTCCGTTTCGGCCTAACTTGGATGCTCTATGATCGGGCAATCAAGGGGCGGTCATTCTAGCCCTTAATACTGGCTGAATTACCGATTTCTGACTGTAATAGAAGTGCTGGTCTGTCTATCACCACAAACCTAGTGATCTCACTTACAAGAAGACGCAGAGCTAAGAGTCAAGATGCGGGTTCATCTGACGAGCTGGATTTTGAAAGAGTCGGGCACTTATGTTTACTAAACGAACAGGCTCGGTAGTACCTTAACTAAGTTCTTCGAATGGAGGACAAGGGACGGATGAAATTCCCAATGGTATCGAACTGGCTTCTATGATTGCCTTCACATAACTTGAGTAGACGACAGCTGGAAGTCCCTTTTGGTTAATATAGCCGCTTGATTGCTTATTTACTATGAACCAGAATTACTTTTTTTCCTATTTATAACTTCAGATTTGTGTTTGTCGCTGGTTCGATCTCTGGACGTGCATCGGCGGCCCCCTTTCCATTGAGAGTCCTCCTAAGCCGATGGGCTTTACCTGAAAATAAGGTATCGAGACCTACTGACATAGATTAAGCAGCTACTAGATCCCCCGTCTTGTCGAAGAATCAAATACTTTGTTCTCATCGATTGGGATTGACTGTCTTCTTTACTTCGACAGATGTGGTCAACCCCAGCTTGCTTATCTACGGCTGCCATATTCCGTGTAACTTAATGAATTTGATCCAATCCAATAAGCCCGTAAGCGCCGGTACAATATAATTATAATATCCTATAAAGAGGTGGAATCCTATATCTAGTCTTTCTTCATTTCCTGCATAATCTGATGCTTACTCTTCATTAATTAGAGGGGTGGTCACTCCACTTGAGTCAACCGGCCCCATGTAGGGAAGAGATAGAGCTCTAATAAATCTTTATGCCAAGGATTGCCGGAGTTTCTTATCTTGACCCTTCCCTTGACTCAACCTTCTGATTCATCCCAAGACTCGAGAGATGTTTTTAGAAAGATACAGAAAAGACTTTATATCAAAACGAGATTGAAGTATGTTCCAGGACCGACATCTGTGAAAAAGCCGAACTCACACGTTACCACTGGCGCTATGCTGCCTCCTCGTCATCGTGCAGCACTCCTATAAAGGTGAATATTCAATATACAATTCTTTGAGACTCCCCAAGGGGAACGGGATCATGCAATAAAAGATTACTATCAATTAAGCTGGTACAGCCACTACGTCTATTGTAGTACTACTTTCGCTGCTCTTCTACTCCCTGGCACTCGTGTCGCCATACCCCCCCGCGGCATTTCCATGATCAACTAGAAATAACCAGCAAAACCCATTCTGAATGGAACCAAACCAACCCATTTTAAGGAATTATTATCGCTTAGCGCTTGTGCTAAGGGCCTTTAATTGTTTTATTTTAAGAGCTGGAAATAAAAACTTGGGCATTAAATTTAGCTACGAGCCGGCTCGGATTCTCGTCAAAAGCTGCCATCCGCTCTCCGCTCTAACTGAACCTCGCGGAACCTCTGCAAAGAAAATGCACGCGGTCTTTTTCTTTCTATAGAAAGAAATGAGATTCGGAAGAAGACATGTATTATTTCCGAGCCATCTCATGGTTTTTTTACTGACATGAAAAAACCCATGTGTTGGTTGCACGGAATCATTCGATGAGGGAGCCCAGGGCGGAATAATGAGCACTCGCCCTAATGACTAAAGCAAGGAGAGGGACACTGGGGTGTTAATCCCTCTGCAACGCAGGAAAGCATTGGAGAGTTCCCTGGCTTTTTTCGGTGCAATTCCCTTTCGGCCGATCCCGTCTCATTCTCGGAACAACAGTTTTCGATTCGCCTGCGTTTCCCCCTATTTCCCGTAAAAATTTGTTTATCCTCTATTTCCCGTGTAACACTCAACTCAACCCACTGCCACCCCAGAAGCGTTATCCCTTCCGGGGCTCCTATTCGAAAGAACCAGCTATCCATTCCGCATTCCCCACCCACTGCAGTTCAGATGGCACAGAGAACCATGCCATTCAGACGAGTTGTGATACGTACGAACGGTATAGAAGTTCTCTTCGTGTGGTTCCGAATCCAGCGCCTAAGCCGGTTGACCTGGGACCCATTCCGGGGATCCAGTTTCATAGCCATAGCTGTATCCTGTGCACCCTACTGCATACCTTCCAGTGGTCATAGAGCCATTACCCCGCGGTTGACGAACCTGAACTCCGCAAGCATAAGAGACATAAGTGGTAGCCCCGCGATCCGTTCGCGAGACAGAATCCGTGTGACCGGCTACTACATAAACGCCATCCGTAACTACGTGACCATCAAGCTATACCCACAGAGCCCTAGAAAGTGCATCTTGCTCGGATGAACCTTCTTCATGAAGGAGCGAGGGGCGCCTTTAGGCGCCGGCGAGCGTGATACCGGCCCATAGAATAGAAGAAGCAAATCTTATCTCAGCCGGTCGGACAGAAGCACGACACCCACCATAGAACAATCATTAGAAGATGCTAAGCCCCGAACCAAACATGAACACTCATGAAACCGAGAGTGCGCCCAGTGTAGGCTTGCTCCGCACAGGCTACACAAGCCAGGACCATAAATGAAACAAATGCGGTGCCCTTGGTGGACCATCACATAGAACGAGAATGCGAGCGAGCGTGCTTGCCCATCGTTAGTAAGTACGATCTCCCGTACGGACCTATACGCCGGATAGACCATCATCGAGGCAAATGTTCCAGACAAGGGTTCAAGTGATAGAGGAAGCTAGAGAGCCCGTTGATCGAGTGAAAGCATCAGTGGCGGGGATCGCTGTTTCATCACTACCAGGAAAAGCAGGAACTATGGTAGTTGACCTGGCCAAAGTACCAATTTGAACAGCACCACCCGTTGTTGAGGAAAAGGTGTCCCTTCGCTCGAGGGAAGGCTGAAAGCGTTCCTGTTCGAGAGTCGAAGCCAGGTTTGAAGAATATGTTCTAGATCCATATGATGGGGATCCAAAGCCAGCACCTTGTACAGATGGAGATCCAGTGTCGGGCGACCACCCCTTATCAATCTCTCATTGAGAAATCGATGAAAGGGTTGCATTTTACCCTAGACCTGTAGATAATCCAGCGTACGCGGGAGCTTCTTCAGTAGGGGCAAAGGAATCAATAGCAGTTAACCCAGCCTTTCTCCCGTAGTTGCATTTGAACCAGTCGTTCAACAAAAAGGGGCAGCTCGAAAGCAGCAAACTACGGAGCTCGAAAGGTTTACGAGAGAAACAACTCTACTAATAAAGGGGCGAACGCTTCTACTTCCTTCTCACAGCCTGCCCCCAACTAGTCCTCTTGATCGGCCTATGCTCTGATGCTTGTCCCGACATGCATGAAATCCTGCGCATCTCCTATCAAGGAATGGGAAGGTAGGCATTCAATTGTCCCCTCTTCCTGCTGGTATTCCTTCCTCCGAAGCTTGGGTGAAATGGGTGCTCGGCCAGACTATATAGGGGGTTGGGGTGCCTGAATGGATGTTTGGACTGGCTGGGGTGATGGATCTTGGATTTTCTGGTTCTAAATTTACTTGGAGTAGAGGGGAGGCTGGTTTAAATCATAAGAGTGCTCGGTTAGACCGGGTTCTTTGTAATACGGATTGGAAGAATCTGTATCCTTCAGCCTCGGTTCTTCATTTACCTCGGAACCATTCTGATCATAGTCCTCTTTTGCTTATGCTTGATCATCATGCTCAGACTCGTATTGCTAAGCCTTTTAGTTTAGGGTGGAGGCGGCTTGGTTCACCCATAGTGATTTTGGTAGGGTGGTTTCGTTTCGGCTAATTGGGATAATTCGAAATCCTTTACTGAGAATTCGAAGGACCTTGCCACCTCGTTGAAGGAGTGGAATTTTCAAACTTTTGGGAACATTTTTAGGAAAAAAAGACGTCTGTGGGCTCGTTTAGCGGGGGTGCAGCGTGAGTTAAGCCTGAATCAGAACTCTAGAATTCGCTTGCTTGAGGTAAAGTTGAAGGAGGAACTTGATTCTGTCTTAAATTGCATATAAAACAATATCAGGAATGTATTGCAAGTGACTGGCAAAGAAGACATTACGCACATTGGGAGGGACCACCTTATTCCAAATCTGCCTAGCATGAGGGCATTCCCTCAAAACGTGAATAGTGTCCTCATCCGCTTCCCCACAACGCTCACAAGTGGTTACACTGCCAATATGTCTAGTGCACCTGTACACATTGGTCATAATCTTGTTTTTCGCCACTAACCAAAAAAAAGTGCTTATCCTTTGAGGCCCCATCCAACGCCAAACAACTTTAAACAAATGCTCCGTATCAGTCATGCTACCACTAGATAAGATACCCGGACTTTGTGGTAAAAGTGCCATTAGGAGAAAAAGCCCAGTACAACTTATCATTACCTGCATCTGCAAAGGGAGGAGGAGTAGCTGCAATTGCCAAAAGCAAACTATTAGGCAAATAAGGCGCAAAGAGATCCCACTTCCAATGCCCATTCAAATCAACAAATTGACAGACTTTCCAACCAATTTGATCTTGTGGAACGGAACCCACAGCAAACCTGATTAGAGGTTGGTCAGGACCCACCCAACAATCCATCCAAAACCGAGCAAGCTGCCCATTACAAATAGACCATCTAATGCCGCCAGCAACCGTAGGCCACACCCTACCTAACGCCCTCCATAAAGGTGAAGCATTCGAAGAAGGAAGAGCTTCAGGAATATGATCCAAGCCCAAACCGTACTTAGCTTTAATAGCTTGAACCCACAACTTGTTACCATCCACCAGCAAAGACCAGCCCAACTTCATCAACAAGGCACTATTCATAACCCTCATTCATTTTCTTCATTCCCAACCCACCGCTTTAGGCAAACAGAGCTCTTCCCACTTAACTAGACTAACTTTTCTATTTTCATTGCTTGAGCCCCAAATAAAATTCCTGCAACACTTCTCAACTTGGTCACAAATTGAAGCAGGCAAGTGGTATGCATAGCAAAAATAGGTCTCGCTGAGACCACGGATTGGGCAAGGGTCACCCTACCCGCGAGCGATAAACTAGAAGCATTCCAACCCGATAAACGCCCCTGTACCTTGTCAAGAATATCCTTATACGTGTTCTTTGTGACCCTCTCATGCAAAATAGGCATACCAAGATACTTCCCTAAGTCATTAGTCATGGAAAAGCCCAGATTAGACGCAAGACACCTGGCTTTACTCATGCCAACATTCTTAGAAAAGAAAACTTGAGTTTTCTTACTGTTCACCCGTTGTCCCGACGCCATACAAAAACTGTCCAACACCTCCTTCACCACTCCAACCTGATCCATTGAAGCTTCAGCGAAAAGCAACAAGTCATCTGCGAAAAATAAGTACGGAATATGCGGTCCTCCTCTCCCAAGCCGAATTGGACACCACTGACCCTTTGAAACAGCAGTACTAATGCCATGAGCCAAACGCTCAATACACATAACAAACAGGTAAGGTGAAATAGGGTCCCCCTGGCGAATTCCACGTGAAGGGATAAAAGAATCTCTTATTTCACCATTCCAAAGCACCTGCATGGAAGGAGAAGTAACACAATCCATAATGACATTAATCAAACTCTGCGGCAACCCCAAATCCAGCAAAGTGTCTCGAATAAATTCCCAACGAAGGACATCGTAGGCCTTTTCCAGATCAACCTTGATTGCCATAAACCCCTTCTTTCCTTTTCTTCTTTTCATGGAATGAATAATCTCTTGAGCAAGAAAAATATTATCTGTGATGTTCCTACCCGGAACGAAACTGGTTTGAGCAGGTCCGATCACATCCGGTAAAATACTCTTCAGTCTATTAGCAATAATCTTCGTAATTACCTTGTAAACCACATTACACAAACTTATAGGCCGAAAGATTTTCAAACAATCAAGATGAGTTCTATCGAAACAACATTTTCCGGGCATACGAGAAAAGAGTCCAGCCGAGCATATTTTATTTTATACTTTCTTGATCCCGGAAAGATTGTACTCAGAGTCACGGATAAAGATAAAGTTTACTACCCTGGATGACCTACAGTTCTTTCTAGTGGCTTTTTCTTGTCCCTTTAGGGATAGGGTAGGGACCAATCAGCCCTTTCTCAACCAAGCATAGATAGAAGCCCTCTTTTCCATACAGATAAAGGTTCTAAAACCTTATTTTTTCTCTTGGAAGTCGGTATTGATCGTGGAAATCTCGTAGAAAGTAGTAAAAATCGCTTCTCTTCCTTCATTCTCAGTAGCTACCGTCCTCGGAACCAACGCCTAAGATTTAACCTTGTGGTATGCCCTTAGTCGAAAGACTTCTATCCACTACGATGGAATCCGTTAAGTGCTAGAAAGTAAAGTCGGGGAAGGCATAGTAAATCTAGCACTATGGTGGAATCTAAGTTTAAGATATTGTTCCGCGGTTGGAAAACTAGCTCCTATGCGCCTGGAGGTAGGACGTTAGAAAAATAAAGGATAGGCTATCTATCCTACTATCCTACTATTAGGCTTTCAGTGTAGTAACTTAGATGCTGACTATAGACTCCCATCTATAGTAAAAGAGAAGAAAGTCAGGCGGACACTGGCAGCTGCAAGTCAGTCGGTTGGCTTCCGGTACTAGAGCAATCGCTCTTTCTTTCGCCAGCGAGCGGAGAAGACCATAGGCCAGAAGCGAACTGGAGAGACTGAAAGATGGCGGGGGGATTGGTGGTTGGCCGAGGCGCCTGGGTAAGCGACACAATCTTACCGGGAAGTACGGAGGGAAAGGGGCTATGAAAGCATTCTTGGGGAACTAAGTGACTCTTTGCCCTATGGTAGTAGGTACTCTTTCTTCACAGGGTGTAATCTGCTTTCGAAAGGGGCGTAAGCGGTAACTAACAGGAACGAGTGGAATAAATACTTGGTTAGAGAGGTTGAGCGGAGCTGAAGACGCTAACAGAGCATAAGACTTTCTGCAATAGGCTTAGAGGGTGGACGGAGTGAGGGCAAGGTAGGACTGCCCTTTTTCGGTGGGAAAAAAGACAAGATAGGATCTTGGAATTGAAATGAAACTCTTTTCCTTATATAAGTCAATGCTAAATCTATCTTACCTACGCTACGTCAGAAAGAGACCTTTGGAACGACGCTCAATCACTCAGTCGAAGAAGTAGCTAGTAGGGAGGGTGCCTTTGTTTCATGTTTCTAAGAGCGGTCTGTCTGATCAAATAAGGGATCAGACCGCTCCTGGTGTTCGAACTAGTCATTAATGGTTGGCTTCATTGGTATCCTTTCGGTATGCGTTGCGAACACTTTCATTTTTAGCGTCTCACCTTCTCTAGAGAAGCGAAACTCGAACGGATAGAGCAGATGGTCCAACTACATAACTTTTTCTTTTTCATTACTTCCATGGTCGTGCCTCGTGGCACGGCAGCACCCGTACTATTGAAATGGTTTGTCAGTAGAGATGTTCCCATAGGTGCCCCTTCTTCCAATGGTACTCTAATTCCTATTCCTATCTCTTCATTCCCTCTTTTGGTCTATCTACATTCCAGGAAATTCATACGCTCCATGGACGGAGCAAAAAGTGGAGTCTTAGTCAGAGCAAGCCGCCCTATTCTATTACCAGACATAATTGGGAGAAGCTCACCCGAAACTAGAGCTAGAAACGCCTTATTTCGTTTCGTTCCCCTTCTTCATTTCCTTCTTCTCGAATCCAAGGGGGACTTCTCATATTTAGAATCTTTCTGCGGTGTGCTCTTTTTACTATTCTTTCGTACTTTCTTCTCTTTACCACGCGATAGGTCAGCGAAGCGTGAGCGGGCGCGGAGAAGGAAACGCCAAACACTTCGGCCTAACGGGAATGAGCAACGACGAAATGACAAGATGAGGTTTTCTTCTTTCCTCCATTTAGAAAGAAGGGTCGAAGGTTTTGGGCCTGTAGCTTTCCCCGTCCCCCCTTCGTCGGGCGGTGCTTGTGTGTGGGGTGTGCCACCAGAAATCGGGCTTGAAGTTCTCGCCTTACCAACGAGCCGACAGCTGATGGCTGTTGGTCACGACTACTACCAAAAAGCTCCAATGAAGATGAATATTTCACATGGAGGAGTGTGCATCTGTATGTTGGGTGTTCTTCTGTCGTGCGACCCGGCGGCTTATGTGCGACCTGTGGCCCACGCCTCCTATTTGTTCAGGGCGGGCGGCGTGAACTCTGATTCGATCCGGGTATTCAATCCCGCCGCTGAGATGCTCAGTTGACTCCTTAACCTTGATAGGAAGATGGCTTATTCAATAATTCGTGCATAAGGGTAAGGAACTTTGGATGAACTAATGCGAATGGGTGTAAGCTTCGCTGCTCGGAAACACCCAGTGCTGACCACACTGAGAGACACGAAAGCGCAGGTAACGCCAGTTGGCGAAGTGGCGTTAAGCATCCCTAGCGGTACGAAAAGAGAGGTCGTGATGATATCATCTACGTCCGTACCGCTCCTCGTGGAGTAGATCCCGCATCCAACCAAGTCTTTGACCAGGGAACGGGAGAATTCCCACTACCGCTGGCAGGCCAGCCGGGCCGTGAGCGCGGTGGGAACGGACTTCCCAAAAAGCCAGCCCCGGCCCGGGGTCAGCATAGAATGAAGGGGACGGCCCTAACTAATGTTGTGTTGGCTTTGCGGGTTGCGGGCGGAGAAAGAGCGGACGTGGGGACTCGGGTCGGGGCGCAGCCTAACTAAGAGAGCCATTCCATTTAGGGCGAGACAGAATGGGCGGGCACGAGCGGTCTGGTGTCCGAGCCAATTGGTCAGACGACGACTACTTCACTTATTAGATTAGTATTAGCCGCCTATCCCGGAATGAAATGGGATGGAATAGAAAGAACGCGAAGCGCTAGCGCTATAGGATTGGGGGGGATAAGCTTGTGAAGAAGCAAGCTTATCCCCGCCCCGACCGGCAGCTGCTGGGTCTCCCCATCTCTCCTAAACTTCCCCCGGTCTTCGGCCCGAGCTGTATGAGGCAGAAACTCGTCTCACGTACGGTTCGGAGGCCGAGCCCCACCCCAGCAGTAATGGTGCGGCTTAGGTCAACTAACACAAAGAAGATACAGTTCACTCAACGATTGCCTTTGGGTTCCGAACTCCATATGGGGAAGGAGCGTTGTTGTTTGCGAGGTCTCGATCATTTACATGGA